>PVIH01015081.1:0-50999 GCA_004025045.1 Sigmodon hispidus
AAAATATACCATGTAGGTACTGCTCATAGGTCCACATTCGCGATAGCAAGCCACAACTCAAGGCCAAGCCAAATAGGGAGTTTGCTTATGGCAAAGAGAGGAATAGTTTATGTTTAAGAGAGCACTTTCCCACGAGGGGTAGAAGGCACTTTCCCACGAGGGGCAGAAGGCACAGTCACAATGACTCAGCTCTCTACAATACATGGATAAAAATATGATTTATTCATAATAAAAAAACAGAAAAAAATTAATTAAAAAATATTTTAGTTACCCTTGTAGTGGTGTTACATGCCTTTAATCCCAATAATTGAGAGGCAGAGGCAGACCATCATGCTTTACAGAGTTGAGTTCTAGGACAGCTAGGGTTACACAGAGATACCCTGACTGCAAAACAAAACAAATAGTTTTATTAAATCACAAAATAGCAACACATGAAGTACAAATCATGGGATTACAAACAAATCTAATAATAATGAGATCATAAATAAACCAGTATAGCAGAGAAGCAGGAACAGCGCCTGAAGGCCAGAACTACAAGACTAGCCAGGGGTCTGTAAAATCTTGTCTCAAAAACCCTCAAAAGTCTGAACAACCTAAAATTTAAACTACTGTCTACCAATCATTTCTCCTTCAAACCCAACTAAATGGCTGGGCAGAGGTGGTACATTTCTTTAATCCCATCACTCAGAAGGCAAAGGCAGATAAAACTGTGAGCTCAAGGCTAAGTATGGTCTACAGAGTGAGTTCCTAGTCAGGCAAAACAAAGAAACATTGTCTTGAAAATCAAACAAACAGAAATAACTAACTAAAGACCAACAAACTGTAGTGGGATTCAGGCGTTGTTGAGGGAGGCTTAGAGGAATAGCTTTGGGGTCCTAGGACTCTGACTGGGGCGTGGCCAGCTCCTGTTAAACACCTTGTTGTACTTTGACTTGTTAGGTTTTTTTTTTGTGTGTGTGTGTGTGTTTTGTGGGGAGAGGTCTGGCACTATTGCATGGTGTGGGACACTTTCATTTTTAAAAATTTCTTTAAGGTTTAATTTGTATTAGTAAGGTGCTTTTATAACCCCTTAATAAATATTAATTCATTATAGGATCAATTAAAGGAAATAATTTTATAATATATATATAAACTCAGGAATCCCTTTTAAAGAAGAAAAAAAGAAATAGGACAGATATAAGTAGATTATTATATCTACCTGTAAGCAATTATTAGCCAAATATGAGCCATAGACAATTTGCACTAGTATAGATGCTTATATATTGATACAAATGTAAAATTATTTTGTATATCTACTTGAGATAATTTGTATATCAATATAAATTTATATCTAAAATTATTTTATATGCCTAAAGTAATTTACATATTGATATAAAATTAAATCTATAATTGCCTTATTTTACAAATGCTTCTACCTCTGTTTAAAATATTTTACATATTAATGCATATTAAGTATATTATTATAATTTCCACTATGCAATTTCTACCTCTGTTTAATTCTACTAGTCATAATATGTGGTGGAAATGCTCTCTGTATGCTGTAAATAAAGGACTGGTTTGGCCTATGTAGAGCACCATAGAAGTAGGTGGAGGATCAGAGCACAGGCAGGTAGAAGGAGGGTGGAGTTAGTCAGTCTCCATCCGACCCGACCCCCGAAGGAGAGACATGTAAAAAACACAGGTGAGCCACGGGCCGAGCCAAGTGGCGAGTAGATTAGTAGAAATGGGTTGAATTAAGATGAAAGAGCTAGCTAATAATGTACATAAGACATGGGCCAAACAGTATAAAGTATATAAGTGTCTAATTCATTTCTTTAAGAGACAAAAGCCGCCACAGACCAGGTTCCAACCTCTGGGCCCAAACGGGCCCGGGAAATTTACTACAACAATAATACATAATTATACTAGTCATAATATATACATATATTCTATTTCTGTTTAAGATGTTTTGTATACATCTGTTTAGATATTGTATATAATGATATATATTTAAAATACTGTTGTCGTTTTGCACTATACATTTACTTTTGTTTAATATTTATATAATTGTCATACTTAAAGTCATTATTCAAAAACTATATACTCATTTATAGATTGCCTATTTTTGTAATATAAGCTCTGGTTTTTAAAATAATGAAAATTACAGATCACAGATACTTAAGTTTGCCATGTAATAATCATGTTGTTTTGGTTTCTCATACTTATAATAAAATATATCAGACAAGAGTCTTCAAACACAATATAGACCTAAAAATATATTTAATGTTTTCTTATTCAAAATTTGGCCATAAAAGACACAACTTCTAACATCACTATTCTGTCCCAAGATAGGGTTAGACATCAAAGACACTCCACAAAAAATTTGTTTCCTTGGCAGACAATGGCCTGTTTGGCAAAAACCTGCCCTCACCTCTATTGCTAACAAAAAGCATGCTGTCCAATTCAAACAAACAAGATAAAAGATAAAGACTACTAAAACCTACCGAGACAAGTTAAGACAGTTTCTCAAAATACCCTGCTTCTAAAGAGATCTGTCAGATATCATAGACCTGTAGCCAAAATAAATAAATAAATAAATAAATAAATAAATGCTCCAACTTGGCATAGAAACCATAAGTGACTGTCCAGACAGCCGACTATCCCTGTCCTCTCCTGAATCTTAAAAGCTAATCTTTTGTACTTCCAGTTTATTCAGGCAATATCTTTTCCTTCTCAGGTCTTTGATAGTTAAAAACTAAATAGTTGGGGCTGGAGAGATGGCTCAGCGGTTAAGAGCACCGTCTGCTCTTCCAGAGGACCCGGGTTTGATTCCCAGCACCCACATGGCAGCTAACAACTGTCTGTAGTTTCAGTTCCAGGCAAACACCAAGGCAAATAAATAAAGTTTTTTCTTTTTTTAAAAAAAAAACTAAATAGTTAAAGTTACTACCATCTCATATCTTAGCTAAGAATGTTCAAATATTAGATTTACATTATTCAAAATAAAAAGCCTTACAATAATCCCTGTATATTGCCACTTGCCAATTTTCTAGACATTTAAGATATACTTTATGTTCATTGTTAGTTGTAGTTTGATCTTGTTTATGTTATTGCCTTTCCCTCCCCTAGACATTACCTTACAATTATTTCTATTATGTTAGTTTTAAAACTTTTTTAGTTAGACAAAAGAAGGAGATATAGTGGGATTCAGGGGTTATTGAGGGAGGCCTACAGGCATAGCTTTGGGGCTCAGGACCCTGACTGGGGCATGGCCTGCTGGAACCGAGGGCCAATGTGCCCACTGTCTCAAGCTATGCCAGGAATTCAGCCCTTCAGGTAAGACTTAAATTAGGCTTCCTTTTTACTATAAGTTAAGCTTTTCCCAGGCAACAAACAGGTGTCTCTTTTTTGGTTAGACTCCCAGAGAACAGGTGGCTCCTTTCCAGCTAGGCAATTGATAGATAGATTTACAAAGTGACACATCCTGTTTTAGCAGAACACCTTTTGCCTATGGAATCTCCCCACCCTATGTCTATGTGAACTTTCCCACCTTGAATCCCTATTTAACTGCTGGCTGAAAAATGAAGTTTTGAATCTTGATCAGAAAGTTTTGTTTTGCCCTCATGTCTTTCATGTTTCTTGCCCCCCATTTGTTTTGCCCCCTTTCTTCAGGTCTACATTGAAGACCCCACTGGCCCAGGCAATGGCCAGCCCCCATTAAAAACCCCATTGCACACTGAACTTCCTTCCTGTTTGTTTCTGCATTCTGGAGGAGAGGTCTGGCACCATCATGCTGCGTGGAGCAGTTCCACTCTCTAAAAATTGACTTAAGGTTCAATTTGCATTAGTAAGTGTTTATATAAATCTTAATAAATATTAATCCATTATATGATTAATTACAAGTAAATAATTCTACAATAACAAAAAAAACTTTTAGCCTGCCTCATGAAGCAATTTTATTTTAATTAAAAAAAAATCTTTTGGTATTTTATGTATGGTTATTGCGACTACAAGTTATATATGTGCACTATTTGTATGCAGTCCCAGGTTAGTGAGGACTTTATTTGCCTTCCAAATTTCTGTGATCTATGATGTGGGTACTAGAAATAGAACCCAGTATTTCTGAGAAAACTACCAATATCTGACTTATCTATTCCTCATAGTGTCTCATATGCTAGACCATTTCTATAACTGTTGGAAAGAATTTTTAAGCCAGTTTCTTAAATGTAGCTAAGTTACTTAGAAAGCTTCCCTAAAATTCAAGAGTCTCTGGGTTCTATTCCCAGCACTGTACTAACCTGGAAAATACCTAGAATCCCAACAGTGACTAGTCATAAATAAAAGATTATACATTCAAGGCCAGCCTGGGATACATGAGATTATATCTTAAAAACTTTTAGAGATAGATATGAAGACATAGGTATACAACCTACATTGCACCTCTTGTGAGGTGCAAAAAGAAAGATTGGCAGTTCAAAGTCAGCCTGAGTTAGAGAGTTCATGATCTAATAAGGTTCCATCCCAAATAAAAGTTCTAAAGTTTTAAGATAAACACCTTCTTTTGTGATTGTGTTTCTTTATATAGCCTTGGCTGTGCTGGAAGTAGGTCTGTAGACCAGGTTGATCATGAGAATCCACCTGCCTTTGCCACACATGTCCTGGGGGGAAAATGGCTTGTACCATCACCACCAGCTATAAGCACATTCTATTTCATGGTCATAATTGGGAAGTAGAGGCAGGAAGACAGTTAAAGTCATTCTCTCTATAGAAGATCTCTTGGCCGTATATTCTACATTGTTTCCCTGTCTCCAAAACCTAAGTGTAATTTTAAAATACATTTATGGTTTTGGTCTCCACACTTAGGAAGTTCAAGCCAGTGAATCCCTGCAGGTTTGAATCTAAGGAGTAGTAAATAACCAAACTATTACAAAAAGGACCAAGTTTTCTATGTCTACCTAGCAAAGCTTAAATCTAGACACTGAGTATCTCCCAACAGGAATCCCAGATGTTAGGAGGCTGATGCAAAAGACACCCAGAGATTCAAAGATTCAAGGTTTACAGAGTGAGGTCTTGTCTCAAACTAATCAAATGCAAGATAACTATTCGATGTGAATAAGAACATGGTGGAGCAAGCAGGTCATTCCAGTACTTAGGAAGATCTTCATTTCCAACCCAGTGCAGAGACCTGGCCAGGCTAGGAGACTCTGCAGAGCAGTGAGGCCTTGTCTCAACACATGAAAAGCTCTACCAGGGAAGGAAGAAACAAAGACAATTTTGAGCCTAGGATATATATCAAGAGCTTATGCATGAATTAATTTCTCAACATTGAGTTCATTTACTTTGTAAAAGTCATTTTATTTTCTTATATATGAGACAGTTGTGAGCTGCCATGCAGGTGCTGGGAATCAAACTGGGTCCTCTGAAAGAGCAGTCAGTGCTCTTAACCACTGAGCCATCTCTCCAGCCCGATGTGGCACAGCATCTTCTCCGGAAAAGACACAGGTAAATAGTTTCTATTCCAAGAAGTGGGAGAAGGCTGGGAGTCCAGGGCAGGCAGAATGGCTTGGTACTGGGAGTCAAGTGATACTACAGCACTATGTGACCAGGGTCTGCAGACTGCTCAACATATTCTCTGGCAGAACTCTGGGAAGTTCGGGACTGAACTCCATGCAGATGCAGATGTGGATGTGAAGCAGGTACTTGAGCTGACTAGTGTAGACAGTTACAAAGATGCTTCAAGTCTGATTCCATCAGTGGACTGTACTTCAACCAGAGTGTATCCAAGGGAATGCTCTTCCTGAAAAGATGTCAGAGTGGATGTGTGGCTAATAGGAATCTTCTGGAGTATACAGAAGATGACCCCCAGGCAGGGAGTAATCTTGTTATGTCCTTAACTAGGGGTCACTTTTTTGGACTGGTTCTTCCTCAATATCTTATGAATTACACTTCATATATTAGTTCTATTGTTCTAAGATTTGACTGATCACAAAATGTTTTGTGGTATGTTAACTTTTTGACTATAACCCCATAACATGAACCTTTTATTTTATAAAAATAACTGCAAGATTCCACTTTTTATTACTTGCTCACTTTGTATAGAGTACTGTGATTTTTATCTAGGTTATTTTCATTATACTATGGGAGACTAAAAATAAGAATAGGACCATTAATAAAATTTTATCTTACAACATCTGATTAATTCCTGTTTTTTTGGACATTATAACATTGTCTTATTGGAGGTATTCACCATAGCCATTTTGTAGTTCAAAAATGGTGTTCAGCAGTCAAGGAGGGTGGGAGCCTGGGAGAGAGACATTGGTAGTTGGAATCAAGGTGCCCTAGTGCAGATAAGAGACAGAAATGCCATGCAGACAGCACTAATGGTGGTGAATTTTATTGGGTGGAAGGGAGGAAGAGAGGAAAATTGAGAGCAGGCTGAGGAAGAGAAGAAGAAATAAGAAAGTGGGAAGAGAGGAGATACAGAGGCTTCCTCCTGGCAAGAGAGAAAGAGAGAAATCAGATGGGGCCCACCTTTTATGAGGGAATGCAGCACATAAGTAGAGATGTCACACAGCAATGAGTGAGCCACACTATGAGAACTCTAAGCAGGCCAAGGTATTGTTTACATATTGGCCAGGAATCCAAGGGACAGGTCTGAATGCTAACAGGCACTCCCTTCAACTCAAGTGTCATCCATTTTCCATCTACTCAGACCCCACCTAGGCTCATAGCAGTCTTTTCCACAGCTCCTGGTTCTCTGACAGCAGGTAAAGTTTCCTAGAAGAAATACCCACATTTACTTTAGTTTCTCAACCATGTGGTTCCAGCCAGTATTCCTTGGAACTATTCTATGAAGGGAGTATTTAGGAGCCTGAGTGCTGAGTCTGCCCTTTTCATGGGGAGTCCCAGCTTATCGCTCAAGGTTCTCTAGGAAGGCAGTGGAAATGTCTTGTTCCCAACCTACCCACATTCCTTACACAACTTTGATTATGGCCAGAAGGGTTCAAGAAGAATCAGAAATAGGTTCCATTAGCTTTCATTTTAAATGGCTTGGGAACATGTGCCAACACTCCGGAGGCAGTGGCAGGTGAATTTCTGTGCATTTAAGGCTTGATGATGCCAGCATGGTCCCATAGTGAGCTACTAAAACCCAAAATGTCCTTTGGAGCCTTTGAAATGGAAACATCTAAAATCCTAGTATATGGAAAGCAGAAGGGTTTAGATTTCCCCTTCAGTTCCAGTGTAGAAAATTAAATGGAAAACAAAACTTTCTTAGTAGGATGTGGAGGCCCAAGCTAGTGATACTTGAGCTGAGGAGAAGTAGGAGGATCATGAAGCCTGGACTGAGCATGGTAACTGTCTTAAAAACCTGAAATGGATCAGGGTTCGTTTGCTTCTGCTTGTAGTGCTGGAATGTAGGAGGCTGACACAGAAGACAGTTACAAAATCAAAGGTTACATAATCAAAACAGAATTCCAGGCCTATCTGAGCTGCGGAATGTGACCATTTCTTAAAAATAGATGACATATATTCAAACTGGGAATAGTGGCTCCTTCCTCCAATCCTAGGCCCGAGGAAGCTGAGGAATGGGAATCAGCCTATGGATGATTGTTTTAGCTGTACAATGAATTCAAGATTAGTCCATGGAGTCACTGAAAACCCTTCCTTTTAAAAGAAGGGCTAGAAGCTAGGTGTGGTACATGTCTTTAAATCTAGCACTTGAAAGTTAGAGGCAGGTCAATTTCTTTGAGTTCTAAGATAACCAGCTCTACCAATTGAATCCCTGTTGAAAATCAATTTAAGATAATAATAATAATAATAATAATAATAATAATAATAAAGGTCACACTATAAATATAGTCTGTATGATGATTGCAGAGAATTTGCTAGGTTCATCCTCAGTATTAAGGAAACCAATAACACAGTCAACAAACAAAAGTTTAGGAAGGCGCATGACTGAGTAGTTCTTGTGTTTGATCCTAATTCTCAGAAAGCAGAGGCTGGTGGATGTCTGAGATACTGGCTTGCCACAAACCTACCATCCAGTGACTTAGCATCCCTTAGAAATGCTTCATAAATAAATAAAACAAAAACTGGGATGTGGAATATTATACAGGAAGAGTTTTGTTTGCCTTTTGAGACTGGCCTATTTTGGAGTTTGGAGGAGAGTCACTTACCAGTGATTTATGATCGTGATGCATGAAGCCTGCGGTCCCACAACCAGTTTCGTGCTATGTTGAAAATCAAGTGCACCAACAAGACTTGCACTCCCCAAAGTGAGAAACTAGTCCCAGCCCAGGATGTTGTACTTTGGTCACTGTAGATATCTTATTCTCAAGCCCAATTAACGCCTTCAAGGCCTATGTTTGTCTTGAGACAGATTTTGTAAGGACAAGGCTGTGTTCCATCAAATATCTTTTAACCTTTGATCATGATAGGATTGTCAATGTTTACCACAATGCCCAGTGCCATCCCTGCTTTTAAGCTGTGAATGAAAAGTCATAAATCCAGGTAAAAGCCTGTGATCCCAGAACTGGGGGTGGAAGCAAGGGAATCAGGAGTTTTAGTTCAGCATCACCTACCCATTAAGTTCAAGGTTAGTGTGTGTTTTATAAGGCCTTTTCTCAAAATTCCAGAAAGAAACAAAGTCAGTACCCAAAGGCCAAGGAAATGTCTTGGATTGAAGACAAAGCTATATTTGTAGTCAAAATGAGTGTGAGAGCTGTCTACCTGAGGAGGCAGAAGGCAGTGACCACCTCATCCAGATGGTCAACAGGACCTGACTCCCAGCAGATCCAGGCAGTGACTCCTGGCCCCAAAGTCTTTGGTTCTCAGCTGGGCTCCTCTAAGCATTTTTTTTTTAAAAAACAAAAACCTGAAACCTTTTCCTGCTCTCTATGTCAAATAAAAAAATAAATCAAGCAAGATTTCAAATCCCCCCATTTTATTGTGATTGTGTTTTAGCTTCTCATGTTTGATAGAATTGGACATCTGATTTGGAAAGAAAGAAATGGGACAGTTTAGAGAACAAGACCTGTTTATCCACTGCAGAACCTTGAGCTTCTATTGTGAGGGACTGTCACAGTTCTGAGTGTGAGGATGGTTTACCATGATGTCTACACTAGAAAAGCTGTCTCTGAAGATGTAAGGGGGATATTTCTCACCACAGCAAGATATGAATGAAGTGTACTAGGATGGACATGCCTGTAATATCAACACTCTAAAGGCAGAGGCAGGGGCATCAATACACGTTTGCAACCAGTCTGGACTGTATAGTGAGTTACAGACTACCCAGGATATAAAATGGTGAGGTCGTCTAAGAAATAAATGAATTAATAAATAAATATAAAAATAAACCAACAAATACACACAAATGTTCCAGATGTGAAAGTGCTATTGTGGATGTCAAGAGTCTATAACCCTAGCTACCAAGAACCTAAGGCAAGGTGATGGCTTGTCCAAGGAGCTTGAAGTCATTATGAGCCAAGAGACACTTTCTCTCAAAACCTAACAGTAAAGAGAAAAAAGAACAGGAAAGCACTATAAAATGAAAGACAAAAAGAAGCTTTATTAAAGTTTCAGTGTATCTTCACATAAATTACACAATCTTAATTTTTGCAATCCAGAGGGAGAGGCAGGAGGATCTTTGTGAGTTCCATGTCAGCCTAGTCTATACAGTGAAAGCCTCCCAAATAACAACACATCACAAGTAGAAAATTATGATGTCTAAGGAAAAGCAGAAGAAACTTCAGTGCATCAAATAACCTTTTAGAATTTTCTTATCCTGTGACCCCAAGACAACACAGGTGAAGGTACTTGTTCCACGTCAGAATACCTGAATTAGGTTTCTGGAACCCACTGGAGGAAGCTCCTGGCACCTTTCTTCTGACCACTGAATCTGCAGACTGTTCTATGCCCCCTCAATAATTAATTGTAGTAATTTTTGAAGTTCTTTCCCCAACATCAGGAGAGCATAGAGGCAGCACTTGGCAAAGACAGGTCTTTATGATTTGTGCCTGGTGAATATACATGACTTCATCTTAGGAGTCAGGAAATGGGGCCAGAAGTATCAGAAGTTCAAGATCATTCTTTCTTTTATAGTAAGTATAAGAAAACAGCCTAGAAAATATCCCCAAGAAATGAAAGGAAGAAATAAAGACAGGGATAGAGTGGGACAAGGAGAGAGATTACAACAAGACTTCTTTGAATAAAACTAAAAAAAAAAAAATTCAATTAAATTTTTGAGGATGTGCCCTCTTCTTCCATAACATTGGTGGTAGGAATCAAACTGAGGGCATCATGCTTTGCAGCAGGAACTTTTACCTGCTAAGTCATCTTGTTGTCTCATTTAGTGTGTTTTTTTTCCTGTGTATTTATTTTGATTTGTCAAGAAAGGGTTTTTCTGTGTAGCCCTGGCTGTCCTGGAGCTACATTGGCTAGCTTTATCAACAAACAAAAATGTCATTGTTAATGCTGGTTGGTTGAGGTTGTTAGGAATGGAGTGGCATCTCTCACAGATAGTTGTAGGGCATTTCATCATTCTGTTCCGCTTTCTCTGTCTCTTTTATTGGGTTTCCTTGTGACATAGTGACTTCTAACACAGCCTGATGTGAACAGGTCACTCCTGATGGGAGCCTACAGGGTGCTGGGCTGACAGGCCTGTGTCATCCCACTTTGCCCTTGACACTTCCCTCTCCTCCTTGCTCACAGATACAGCCGGGGTTAGGAGAGAAACACTGCTCTGTAGGCTGAGGCAGGGGGATCTAGAGATCAAGGCTGGCCTGGCTGTATGATGAGACCCAGTACAGGAAGAAAAAAAAAGGCAGAAAATGCTAGAAAGGAAAACAGGCAGAAGACTAAGCATTACTCACATGAATCATTTCAATCTTCTTTTCCTTGAAGTGCTGGAGCAGGGAGGAGGAAACACAGGAATCTCTGTCTGGGGAGTGGAAGTGTGGCTGATCAAGGTGAGTGCTTACCTAGAATGCAGGAGGTCTTGGTTTGCTTCACAGTGCTCCATGCTTAGTGAAGCACACCTGTAAGCCCAGAGAAGTAGCAGCTGGAAGTTCAAAGCTATCCACAACTACATAAGAAATTCCCAGCCATTCTTGGCTCCAAGAGACCTTATCTCAGTAAAACATCTGCTTGAAGTTTGGCAATTATGGTAAAAAAGTAAAGAATGTCATTTCACATATGACACCATGGGGGACTTCTGCTTTCTGTTTGTTTTTTATTTTTATTTTCCGTACTTATTTTATGATAGGCATATTTTTATGATTTTAGTGCCTGTATGTGGTGCTGGGAATTGAGCTCAATACTATTAGATGTCAAACCTTGGACAAAAGGCTAACTGAGATGCCTATTAGCATTAAACCAGTTTCTAGCTGCCACCAATCTCTTAACATTCTTCACTCTCTGCCGATTCAAGGGTCCTCCTGGCTGGCATACCCATCATATCCTGAACTTTCCAGATCAGGCTCTGGCCTTCCCTTCTCACCTTGGGACTTCCTTTTATAATGCAGCCATTTGGTTAGATTCATAGCTAAGGCCCAGAGCCACACAGTGAAACACAGTCTCAAAATAGAAAAAAAAAAAAAACCCAACCCAATAAAAAGCTGTATAATCAATCTGGACAACCTTGCTTCTAAAGGTCCAGCCAACCATAGAATGGTCTGTTCCCATGTAAATCTCTATCTTGGTGAGATAAACACAGCAAGAACAATATAAAAGGGTATTGGCCTTTATTTGGAACGTAAATAGGTAAACAGCTTTGAAGAGTTTGCCCTTAAGAAATAGATTTAATATTAGAAAGACACTAAAGCATCATGTCCTCTGTGATGGAATGAAAGGTCACCTACAACTAATTTTAAAAAGCTGGTGGAAGCTATTAGGACCAACTACAACGACAGATATGATGAGATCCGACGCCACTGAGGAGGCAATGTCCTGGGTCTTAAGTCTGTGGCTCGAATTGCCAAGCTGGAAAAGGCAAAGGCCAAAGAACTCGCCACTAAGCTGGGTTAAATAAATGTACACTGCTAAGTTTTCTGTACATAAATATAATTACAAACGGAACAAAAAAAATAAATAAAATCTCCCTCCATATCCCCTCCACCCTCCAGTAGGATCTCACTGTGTACTCAGAGATCTGGTCCCCTCTGACTCACAAGTGCTGGGATTGAAGAAATGACCCTTAACACTATGTAAGAATCACTTCTTATATAACAAAGCTTTTAAACTTAGCACATTTATTATATTTGAAGATGGATACAGTGTACATACCCTTTTCACACTAGGCCTTCATTTTCTGTACCACAAACACCCTTATCCTACTTACTCACAAAGGCAAAGTCTAGCCTCTAGGTCATAGAAACAGGACTCAAAACAGTCCAAACAGGTTCTTGTAGCAAAGTAGACTCTCTTGGTCTGCCTTTGGGCCCTGAGTATATTCAGCAGCTGTGGACAAAGTTCCTGAAATTTGTGTCTAAGTATTCTCGATTCCTCATAGCATTCCAGAGGGGCAGGATACATCTCATGGGTCAGCTTTCGAAGCTTGGCTGTCTGATGTAGAAGGTTCTTCAGAAGATACAGAGAGATATTATTCTGATAGAAATTGACCTGGGTAAGCTGGAAGCATTGGCTCAGGGCAGGCAAAATGGCATTAAAATGAGAGTCCATCATCTCACACTCCTCTAATTCCAGAATTTGCAGGGTACTCTTGATTCTCTCAAAGAGAACCCCAAGAAGTTTAGGGCATAAATCAGATAGCACTATACCACTCAGGTTCAGATATCTAAGCTTACAGATGTTCGGGCACTGGCTCAGGTAATCCAAATCTGAGTGTAAAAGCCTGCAGTCAGTGATTGACAGGGTCTCCAAGGGCATCTTTATGTACCTAGAGAGAGATCCAGAGATTAGTTATGTGTACCTAGAGAGGGATCCAGAGATTAGTTATGTATACCTAGAGAGAGATCCAGAGATTAGTTATGCCAGCTATCTGTATTGAAGGATTAACGGGAATTGAAAGAGAGGCAGATGAGGCTTGTCTCAAATTTAGTCTGTTTATATGATAAATTCAGCTTCATCCTAGCAATATTCCTAACAGTCTCCTGAGATGTATGTTACCAACCACTGTTGTGTCTCCTCCCAACTCCAAACCCAGTGTCATATATTATGTATCAATTAAACCCTTTTTTAGACCCTACAGAACCTTTTACACATAAGCAAGTAGAGTCATGCTGGTGCCTATTCACACATGTCTGGGCGTAGAGATCATCTGCTATCTCTCTGCCACTGCTAGGTTCACAGCATTCAGACCATCAAGGACCCAAACTTGTAAAGAGGGATGTGTTTTCTATGTCTTGAAGGATCCTCTCTAACCTTCCTTACCTGAGCCACTCTTCAAGGGAGCCTGTTAAAAAGTGGGTACTAATTACATGGAGATTCCGGAGATGGGGGAGTTTGGAGAACAGAGAATGCAACATGCTTATCCATTCCTGCTCTGCAGAAGCATCAACTATGAAGAGCTTCTTAATTCCCTGTAGCACAAGAGTGTGAAGATTCCTCATCTGACCCAGGTAAGGAAAAAGGTGTGCCATGAACTCAAACCACCACTCACTCAGCTGCAGCTGTAGGATACAGTCTAGATCTACTATTTTGAAGATCTGTGAGGCACTGAAGACAGGTGAATTACAAATGTGCAGCCTTCTACAGCATAGATGAATGGATTTTATTTGCTGCTGGGCCCAATGCAACAAGTATGTGTCACATTCATTGACTGTGGCCTTCATAAGTTCCAGATCAGTTACTACCATAAAATGTTTCTTCACGTCAGCTTTAGGACAGATTTCCAATGGCTGCTTCTGCCTCATGGCTTGTGGTGAGCAGAAACCTTCATGAGTTCCAATTCTAATGCTCCAGAAATCATGGCGCATATGGGTTAAATCAAGCACTGTGAGTTTGGTCCTTCTGGTGGCAAAACAGGCAGAATTTCTAGAAGATAAGAAATAATTTTTACAGTTCACTTCTTCACATCTCATATCAACTTCCCCTTCCAAATTTTTGCTTTTTCCTTTGCCTAGAATCAAACCCAGGGCTTCATGCTCAGTGAAAATGGATCTTTACCATTAAGGCATCTGTAAGCCAGTCTCCCTTTCCTAATTCCTTTCCCATTAGCTCCAGCCTCATTCCACCTGAGACTGTGGGAGGAGCCTATTCTCCCATGACTGTGTTTAATCTTGTGTCCTCCACATTTGCCATTGTTTGCCCAGATGGCTGAGACCAGCCCTAAACCTCTACCATTCTCTATGTTGATGCTGTAGAAGCCTCTGATCCACCTTTGGACAAATCCTTCCTGTCCCTAGTTGTTCCTTCTCTGCACCCACATAGCCTTGCTCCATCATAGCTGGGTCCTGATTACCTGGGATGAAGCTTCTCAGCAATCAGCATATCTAATCCATCAAGCAGAGCTTTCAAAGTCTCCAGACAGGGCATCTTTATCAGTGCTCCTGCAGGAAGGCAGGGGAATGGCCAAGAAGCCACCATGGCTGTCAGGATGGTTGTACGTCTGTCAGTTAAGGCCTCCTCAAATATTTCTGGGAACAGCCCCGTGGGCAGGTATTCCAGAGTAGAAATCATCAAGGCCTCCTCCCTCAGCAGCCTCTGCCTTGCCAGCTGCATCAGTGTGAGTGGGGTCTGGTATTCCATTCTGGTAGGTTTTCAGGGATAATGATCCTGAGGAAGCCTGGAAGCAAAGGCATCATTTAGAAAACTTAGGAATCCTTTCTTCTTCCTGCAAAATAACCTCCCTGGGCAAGATCATTATTGTGGAGATGGGCAAGATCATTATTGTGGAGATGGGTGACATCTCATTTTTCACATTTTGATCACCAGTTGATAATTTTAGAGCCATACTTCCACTGTCTGTGGTGTCAATACTCTCAAAAGCATGCCCTTTAGCTAATACCCCATCCTAATCCAACCACAGTTCAGGTTAATCCATTTCCACTAAGGGGTCTCCAGGAAGTCTGAAGACTCAGCCCATGTGGTCCCTTCTCCAAGATCTCAAATAAAGCAAAGGAAACATCCAGTTTTCAATCTTCCCAGTCTCCATTTACTAGCTGATCCTGCCTAGAAAAACTGAGAGAATCTGTGAGATGTTGGTTATTACCTGTATTGATGTTTCAGGGAAGGAGGCAGGATGGCTACAAGCTATGAAGAAGGACAGGGTAAGAAAGAGACACTAAAATAGAGTCAGTAAATCTCCAGTGGGCACTGCCATTGTTTGTAACTGTTGTAAAGCATCTGGGAAGACAGGGCTCTGGGATGGAGATGATAATTTTCATGTTGTGGTCAAGGAACTCACTAGTCCAATGTCATGGTTGGTTACTTCTAGAATTCTAGAAAATCCTACTTGAGGTTTTTAAAACCTAATGGAAAACCAAAGAAGCATGAAATTTCAAATTGCATGTAAAACGGTGGTTCACATTTTAAAATTGGACACTGAGACAAGGGAAGCAGGATGCTCCTTCAAGACTCAGAAGAACATATTGTCCATGTGGAGGATATGTACCAACTAGCAGAGAAGAACTTGGTATTCTACTTGTTGTTACAGAATCTTAGTCCTGGCAGTCCTGGAACTCACTCTGTAGACCAGGCTGGCCTTGAACTTGGAAATCAGAGCCTGCCTCTGCCTCCCAAATTCTGGAATTAAAGGTGTACACAACTAATTCTGGCTTAAATTGTTTTGAAGTTTAGCACAATCTGAGTGTTGATGGTACACACTTTTAATATCAGCGCTGGGAGACAATTTCTATGAGTTCATGACACCCTGTTTTACAGAGAAACCCTGTCTCATGTTAAAAAAATTAAAAATAGAAACAGGCTATGATGACTCATAGGTAAGTAACCCCATAGTTTTCTGGAGTTTAAGGGCTTCCAGGTAGTCAGAGTGGGACTGTTTCTAACTATGAAACCACAAACTCAAAAAAATCACTTTGATATAAACAAAACTTGCTCTCTCTGATTGTTATACAGCAGGATTCCTGTGATTCCAGGCCAGGCAGTGTCTGTAGAAAGTTCCCATCTTAAAAAAAAAATCAACAAAATAAAAGAGAAACAAATAATCCTCCCAGTGAGCCCAAGGATAGACACTACAGGTGAGTTGGGGTCTTGATAGAGCTGAGGTACTCACCTGATCTGAACACTGGTAACAGGTCTTCAGTTTCCAGCCGGAATAGGCAGTGACTACAAGAGGCTCTGGTCTGTAAAACTGATGGTTTCTCTGATGGCTCTGACCCTCCTTACCATACAACTCCCAGCCAAAATGTGGCAACCGACTGAATAACTGAGGCTCCACTTGATAAGTTTTAAAAACCCGGTTGCTGGATTCCCCACTGCTGTTGCCGATGCAATAAGTCAATCAAGCCGAAAATAATAAATCCAGATTTGATGAACAGAGCGAAGCAATCCCGGATGACCCTTGTAAAGGCAGGGAAAGAGTCACATTGCAACTTTGGCTACTGGGTCTTAAGTAGCCTATAGGTGTGGTCTTGAACAGCCCCATGTAAGGGATGACTTTTGGCTGCCTTCCTCCAGGGCAGGTCTGGAAAGTGCAGGTAGCTGTAGGGGAGGAGCAGCTGGCTGTTGCTTCATTGGCTTTGTGGGGGAAGGGTTGGGGGGAAAAAGGGAGGGAAGGAGGGAGACAGAGAGAGAAAGGAAAAAGGAGAGGGAGAGGGAGACTTTTGGAATTTACTTGTTGGCTAGGAGATCTTGACTCACTTAGGAAAAGATTTGAGACCAGAGTGATAGTTACACACCAATTCACTGACCCAACTAACAATCCCTGAATAGATCATTATGGATTTATGGACTTAATTTTTAAATCTTTTGTGATGTGGTTTCACAGTGTACCTAAGGTGATCTGGAACTGAGTTTGTTACCTAGGCTGGACTCTAGCTCTCAGCAAAGCTCCTATTTCAGTCTGCTCTGTGAAATGGTATGAGCTGCCACATCTGACTGAGATTTATTCACATGTGAACAACATAGTTATGCCAGTGAGGCAGCTCAGAATTTCCAGGACTCTTTCTCATGATAGACCTGAAATATAAGCTGAGCCTGTCACTGTTTAAGTACATTTTGCCTGGTCTCCATCATAAATATCTTCTGGAGTTTTCTAGCTGTGCTGGATGCTGTGGCATGCAAGAGAGGTGGATCCTGTGAATGCATTCATCTGACATTGGTACTGAGGATGTCAGCTTAGTTAATGAAGGACCTCTAGCATGCATACACATTATTACAGGATGCAAGAGGAGAGTCAAATATTCAGTCTAGGCTGCTACATAGTGAAATTCTGTCCTAACCAGTAGCACTGACAGCTGTGGCCCAGTGGCAGAGAACAGCATGGCAGAAAGGCATGGAGAATCAGGAAGTCTGCACCATAACTGATGTGATTGACTGAGACATCTTTGATATCTGTTAGTAAATAAACACATCACCCTAGCTTGCCTCCTGGGTGTGTTGCAGCCACACCCTGCCAGAAGAACAGGAACGCCCCGCCCACAGCCATGCTCTCATGCCTGGGGCATGTCTACATGGTCACATGGCAGAAGACCTATTTCTCTCCTACCCCTCTCCTCTCCTCTCCTCTTCTCCCCTCCACTCCCCTCAATATCTTTAGCCATCAGAGAAATGTAAATCAAAACAACTTTGAGATACCACCTTAAACCTGTCAGAATGGCTAAGATCAAAAACACAAATGGTACATCGACACAATGGAATACTACTCAGCAGTAAGAAAAAAAAATGCTATCCTAAAATTTGTAGGCAAATGGATGGATTTGGAGAATATCCTCCTGAGCGAGGTATCACAAACCCAGAAAGATATGCAGGGGATGTACTCACTCATTAGTGGTCTCTAAACAAAAAAGCAAAAACCAAAACATGTCCAAGCTGCATTTTCCCATTCTGTAGACTGTCGTTTTGTCCTATTGACTGTGTCCTTGGCTTTACAGAAGCTTCTCAGTTTCAGGAGGTCCCACATTTTTTTAAAAATGTTTTTATTTATTTTTTATTTTATGTGAATTGGTGTTTGGCCTGTGTGTATAACTGTGTAAAGATGTCAGATCTTGAAATTACAGACAGTTGTTAGCTGCCAAGTGGATACTGGGAATTGAACTCATGTCTTCAGGAAGAACAGTCAGTGTTCTTAACCACTGAGCCATCTCTCCAGCCCTCAGGAGGTCCCACTGATTGATTGTTGTTCTTAGTGTCTGTGCCACTGGTGTTATATTTAGGAAGCGATCACCTGTGCCAATTCATTGAAGGGTATTTTCCACTTTCAATTCTATCAAGTTCAGAGTGACTGGGTTTATGTGGAGGTCTTTGATCCACTTGTATTTGAGTTTTGTGCAGGGTGACAGACTTGGATCTATTTGTATTTTTCTACACCCTACCATCTAGCTATGCCAACACCATTTGTTAAAAATATTATCTTTTTTCTATTGAATATTTTGGGCCTCTTTGTCAAAGATCAGGTGTTCATAGGTTTTTGGGTTTATGTCGGGATCTTCAATTTGATTCCATTGATTCACAAGTCTGTTTTTATGCCAGTACCAGGCTGTTTTTAATTACTATAGCTCTATAGTATAACTTGAAGTCAGGGATGGTGATGCCTCCTGAGGTTCTTTTGTTGAGTAAAATTGTTTTGGCAATCGTGGCTTTCCTGTTATTCTAAATGAAGTTGAGTATTGCTCTTTCAAGATCTGTAAAATATTGTGTTGGGATTTTGATGGGAAGTGCATTGATTCTGGAGATTGCTTTTGGTAGGATTTCCATTTTTACTATGTTGATCCTACCTATCCAGGAACATGGGAGATCTTTCCATTATCTTATATCCTCTTGAATTTCTTTCTTCAGAGATTTAAAATTTTTGTCAAATAGATCTGTTACTTCTTTGATTATAGTAACACAATGGTATTTAATGCTATTTCCAGCTATTATAAAGGGTGATGTTTCTCTTATTTCTTTTTCAGCCCTTTTTCTTTAGTGTATAGGAGGGCTACTGATTTCTTTGAGTTAATCTTGTATCCTGCCACATTGCTGAAGGTGTTTATCAGCTGTAGAAGTTCCCTGGTAGAATTTTGTGGATCATTTATGTATACAATCATATCATCTGCAAATAGAGATAGTTTCACTTCTTCTTTTCCAATTTGTATCCCCTTAGTCTCCTCTTGTTCTCTTATTGATTTAGCTAAAACTTTGAGAAATATATGAATAAATCAGGGGAGAGAGGACATCCTTGTCTAGTTGCTGATTTTAGTGGGATTGCTTTGAGTTTTTCTCCCTTAAGTTTGATGATGGCTGTCGACTTCTTGTAAATTGCCTTTATGATATTTAGATATCTTCCTTGTATTCCTGATCTCTCCAGGACATTTATCATAAAGGAGTGTTGGATTTTGTCAAAGGCTTTTTCAGCTTCTAAAGACATCATTATGTGTTTTTTCTCCTTCAGTTTGTTTATATGATTGATGACGTTTATGGTTTTTCCTATGTTGAACCATTCCTGAATTTCTGGGATGAAGCATACTTGATCATGGTGAATGATAGTCTTTATATATTGTTCTATGCTATTTGCCACAATTTTGTTGAAAATTTTAGCATCAATATTCATGAGGAAGATTGGTCTGTAATTCTTTGTTGCATCTTTGAGTGGCTTGAGTATTAGGGTAATTGTGGCCTCATAAAAGGAATTTGGCAATATTCTTTCAGTTTTTACTCTGTGAAATAGTTTGAGGAGTAATGGTAGTAATTCTTGGATGTCTGGTAGAATTCTGCACTGAAACTATCTGGACCTGGGCTTTTTTTACTTGGGAGGCTTTTAATGACACCTTTATTTCCTTAAGGGTTATAAGTCTGTTTAGGCAATTAATCTGGTCTTCATTTAATTTCGGAAACTGGTACCTGTCCAAAAAGCTGTCCATATCTTCTAGGTTTTCCACTTTTGTGTGTATAGATATTCAAAGTATGATGTGATAATTCTCTGGATTTCCTGGGTGTCTGTTGTTATATCCTCCTTTTCTTTTCTTTTTTTTTCTTCTGGAGCTGAGGACTGAACCCAGGGCCTTGTGTTTGCTAGGCAAATGCACTTCCACTGAGTTAAATTTCCAACCTCTATTTCCCCCTTTTCATTTCTGATTTTGTTAATTTGGATACTCTCTCTCTGCTTTTTGGTTAGTTTGGATAAGGGTTTATGTATCTTGTTGACTTTCTCAAAGAACCAACTCTTTGATTCATTGATTCTTTGTTTTGTTCTTCTTGTTTCTATTTTATTGATTACAGCTCTAAGTTTGATTATTTCCTGCCATCTCCTCCTTCCAGGTGAATTTGCTTCTAATTGTTCTAAGGCTTTCAGCTGTGCTGTTAATTCTCTAGTGTGGATTTTCTCTAGGCTTTTCATGTAGGCATGTAGTGCTATGAATTTTCCCCTTAAGACTGACTTCATTGTATCCCACATATTTGGGTACATTGTGGATTCATTTTCATTAAATTCTAGGAAGTCTTTGATTTCTTTCTTAATTTCTTCCTTGACCCAGAGGGTGGTTCAGTTGAGTGATGTTTAGTTTCAATGAGTTGGTAGGCTTTCTGTGATTTTTGATGTTGTTGAACTCTAACTTTAGGCCCTGGTGGTCAGATATGATACAAGGAATTATTTGCATTCTTTTGTATCTATTGATATTTGCTTTATGACTAATCATGTGGTCAATTTTAGAGAAAGTTCTATGAGGTGAGCAGAAATATGGATATTCCTTTGCATTTGGGTGGAAGCTTCTGTAAATATCTATTAAACCCATTTGCATAATAACCTCTGTCAGACTCCTTATTTCTCTGTTGAATGTCTGTCTGGTTGACCTGTCCAGGGGTGAAAGTGGGGTATTGAAGTCTCCCATTATTAGGATGTGAGAATTTATGTAGAATTTGAGCTTTAGCAGTGTTTCTTTTACACAGATAGGTGCCCTTATATCAGGAACATAAATATTCAGGATTGAAATCTCCTCTTGATCAATTTGTCCTGTGATGAATAAGTAATGTCCATCTTGGTCGCTTTTAACTCATTTTAGTTTAAAGTCCATTTTATTAGATATTAGGATGGCAACCCCAGCTTGTTTCTTAGGCCCATTTGATTGGAAAATCTTTTCCAAACCCTATACTCAGCCTGTGTCTGTCTTTGTGGTTGAGGTGTGTTTCTTGTATGCAGCAGAAGGATGGCTTTTGTTTTTGTATCCATCTTGTTAGTGAGGGTCTTTTTATAGGTGAATTGAGTCCATTGATATTAAGGGATATTAGTGACCACTGACTGATGTTTCCTGATATTTTTGATGGTAGCTTGAATGTATTTCCTTTCTCTGGGCTTTTCTACTGTGGGATTATTGAATGTTTGTGGTTTCATGGGTGTATCTGGGATCCCTAGATTGGAGTTTTCCCTCTAATGCTTTCTGGAGGGCTAGATTGGTAGATAGGTGTTGTTTTCGTCTGACTTTGTCATGAAATATCTTGTTTACTCTATCTATGGTGATTGATAATTTTGCTGAGTATAGTAGTCTCTGTTGGAAGCCATGCTCTTTTAGTGTCTGTATAATTTCTGACCAAGCCCTTCTTGCTTTCATCATTTCCATTGAATAGTCAGAAGTTATTCTGATGGGTCTGCCTTTATAGGTAAGTTGGCCCCCCCTTTTTTTATAGCTCTTAAAATTTTTTCTTTGTCCTGTATGTTTTGTGGCTTTATTATTATGTGGCAAGTGGACTTTTTTGGTGGGTCATATCTATTTGGTGTTCTGTAAGCTTCTTGTATGTTTATAGGCATTTCCTTCTTTAAGTTAGGAAAGTTTTCTTCTATGATTTTTTTGAAGACATTATCTATACCTTTGAGCTGGTAGTCTTCTCCTTCTGCTATTCCTATTATTCTCAGGTTAGGTTTTTTCATGGTGTCCCAAATTTCCTGAACATTTTGTGTTATGGCTTTTTGGTTTTAGTATTTTCTTTGACTGATGTATCTATTTCTGCTACTGAGTCTTCCACTCCAGTGATTATCTCTTTCATCCCTTGGATTCTGTTGGTTATGCTTGTATCTGTAGTTTCAGATCTTTTCTTCAGATTTTCTATTTCCACCTTTGCCTCATTTTGTGCCTTTTTATTGCTTCTATTTCAGTTTTTAGTTCCTGGAATGTTTCTTTCATTTTCTTGGCTTACCTTTTGTTGGTTTTCTTTCAAGGATTTGTTCATCTCTTCCAATTTTTTGTTTGTATTTTCTTCTATTTCTTTAAGGGAATTTTTTGTATCTTATTTGAAGGCTTCAATAATCTTCATAAAGGTGTTTTTCCTTCTGTTTCCTCTTCATTGCTCTGTTCAGGTCTTATAGTTGTAGAACCACCAGTTTCTTCTGGTGTTGCCTTGTTGTTTTTTTATATTGTTATATGTATTCTTGCACTGGCATCTGCCCATGACTCCAGTGGCTCACAATTAGTCAGCACCTAGTCAGTTGTGGCAAGAGGACTTGTGTGTCTCCTGTCTCCTCTGAGCAATGGTTTGCTCAATCTTTGACTCTGCTCTGGACAGGGGTCTGAATTTCAAATCCTCAGTCCTTCTCTGATGAGGCAGTTTGCCCTGGAGTTGGGCCTGGCCATGCAAGGTCCCCTCTTTTTTGTGTAGCTGGAGGAGCCCCATACAGTCAAATCCTAGCTCCTGTCTGTTAGCAAGAGCTGAGATCATACTCCAGGAATTTATTCCGGTCCCAGACAGGGACTATCTGGATGGGTGGTCCAGGTGCCGGAATCTGCTCACCTCTGGACAGGGTCTAAATTTCAAAAGCAGATGTACCTTATATTTGTTGTTTATTAGTTGTAGTATGACCTTGTTTATGTTAGTGCCTTTTCCTCCCCAGACACAACCTTATGGTGATCCCTATAGTATACAGTCTTATACTTTGTTTAGAACTTTCATAATTAGACAAAAGAAGGAGATATAGTGGGGATTCAGAGTTTACCCAGAGAAGAGCTTGTGATATAAAGAATCCAGACCCTGATGGGGTGTGGCCAGAATCATTGGAGACCCAAGACCCAGACTTGCTAATTCTTTTGGTTCCTGCATCCTCTGGGAAAAGTTGGACTTTTCCCCATGTGGAGTCCTGTTTTCTCGTAGAAGTGCTCTTTTATTTGTAAGTTTTCTCCCCCTAATAAATATTAACTCATTGTATGATGACTCAGATGTGATTAATTATAGCTATATTTCATGACAGTTAGATAGATCTGCTTCTGGCAGTGCCAAAATCTACCAAACAATATGGTGAAAGGTGCTGAAGAACCTACACATAGAATTTGCTTTAAATGTGGCACAGGTAGCTACTTTGCAAGAAACTGCCCTTGCCTCAACTACTGACCTTATGTTGTCCAAATTGCACAAACAAAACACAAAAGAAGGGAACTTCCAAACTTTGGCAAGACTAGGTAGGACTATTCTTCAAATTTCCTGTTTCATAGAAAATCTGTCAGATCTTCTCAACTTCTTAGGCCAAGATGGATGTCATAGCCTTGCAGAAGAGACTTGGATGACTTTCTAGGAAGCTTCAGCTTTATAGATTTGGATGTTGCTTGCACTCACTGTACTTCCTTTTAACCAAGGTAATGTCATATCCTTCTCAGGTTTCTTATGAGGCCAAAGAATAGACATAATTTTATAGTTTTACTTGATGATTGTTCTTGTTGTATGTAGTTTTACAGTGTCAGAGTAAAAGAATTTCTTTCTATTTTGACAAAAAGGAGAAAATGTTGCAGAATATTAGATCATATCATGAAAACCAAGTTTATATTTATATTGATGATAAAATCAACCTTGATTCAATAATCTGAATTAGCAACTAGATGGCAGTAATTATAGAGACAGGGGTTATCTGGAAAACATTAGAGAGATGCACAAAAAGTAGTAGTAGGGAAAGGGTATTGCATGAATCTTAATTTGTCTTTTAATAAATATCCAGAGCCAGATATCAGGATAAATGCTAAAAGATCAGAGAGATAGAGATATAAGCCACAGCTACATCCACTTCTCATCTAACAAACTCCTCAGGCAAAAATTTAAATCCTGTCTCTAAGAATCATAAGACTAAAATGGGAATCAAAGGGAAGATCAGACCAAAATCTAAGTGGGAACTTCGTAGCATCCCATCTTTTGTTTCTTATTCTGCCAGGCCATATTCTTTTCTTTTTGGTGCTGAGATTAAAGGTTTGTGTGTTTCAAAGTACTGGGAACAGAAACATGAAATCCCAAGTGCTAGAATTAAAGGTGTGTGCCACTAGCACCCAGCTGTGTTGACCTTGAACTCCCAGAGATTCTGATGTATCTCTGCCTCTGCATCTGTAGTGCTAAGACTGAAGGTGTATGCTATCACTGTCTGACCTCTGTGGCCAACTCTGGCTGGCACTGTCCTCTGATCTTTGGGCAAACTTTATTTCTTTAGAGCCTACAAAGCATATCACCATATTTTTTTTGTCAAAAATAAATAATATTATAATTAAAAATGTTATATACAATGAATATGATAACTATATAGAGTATATACAGGCAGTAATTACATCAATAATGTCAAGTCCAATAACAATTGACATATTCAGAGAAAATACTTTGTGATTTATTTTACCTTGGTCTGTCCAAAGTGTTGTGCTTAATTCACTTTCTGTTTTAGCTTCTATTATGAACTGATAATTATTTTTTGAATTCTTTCAAACATATACTTTACCCATCTTTAGTGGGTTTATTTTTTTAATTCGTTGACAAGGAAACTTATGATTATAACTATCTGGTCTTAAACATTCTCATAGACATGGGAAGGAAATAATATTAACTGAGTAAGCAGGAAGTGCAAGCAAGCAACTTTTAAAAAATAAGAGAAATGAAAGAAACAGCTAGCTGCCTGGACAGACATCCAAGATTCCTCTGCAACACCCGGGCACCCATTTTGGTCCTATAGGTCTAGCATATCTGACAGATTTATCTGTGAAACTGGATACTACTAAAGAGCTTCCTATTTTGTTTTGCCAAGGTTTCACAGATCTTTCTTTTGTGTCCTGCTTATACATTTAGACAGCACACTTTCAGCTGTCAAGGCAAAAGCACTTTCTTGCCCAGTGGCTAACTTTTGGCACAAATCAAGTTAATTCTATATGGAGTTTCTTTAATGCTCATTATCTTCTCTGAACTAGATTGGTTCTGTCAGGAGCAGACCTGTCTCATTGTCAAAAAATAAAAAGAACCTGTATTATTAAAACATATTAAATGCAATATTCTGTAGATCTCTGAAGTGTTTAAAGACAACTTGTCTATCTGAAATATATCTCTGTTTGGACTTGAAAACACATCTAATATAGCTGTAAGTTTGATTGTAATGACTAACTACTAACTTGCATTTCCTTATATTTTAATTATTTGGTAATAATAACTCTCAAGGTCAAGTAATTTGTATTACATTGTCTGCTGGCCTTTGTTTCAGTTGCTGAGGTATAAGGCATGTGTCACTAAGTCCAACTATTTAAAAACACTTAAAAATTTATTTTCATGTGTATGGCTGTTTTGTTAGCATGTACACCTGTATATCATGAGTATAGTTCCCAGAATACCACAAGAGTGCATTAAGTGCCCTGGTATTAAAATTACAGATGGTTTATTTCCAACATGTGGGCATTGAGAATTGAATCTAGGTCCTCTGAAAGAGTATACAACATTCTCAACCTCAAAACCATCTACCTACCCAAATCCAATTATCTCTTTTTTATGGATCGTATTATCACCATTTCAGTTTTTCACAGGTAGAGTTTTAATGTCAGCAATATGTTTTCTGTTTCCCTATTTATCCTTTTTATATATTTAAGGATAAACTTGAATTTCTGGATGTCCTGTTCCACCTTCTATGTGCTGTGTATTGTACATGATAAACAAACTTCCAAGAGCATGGGCCACATCTATTCTTACAGCATCCAAATGGTGACTTCTGAGTACTTCCTGTGCTATAAATGTTAGTATTTTGTGAGTGGAAGGATGGAACACACTGACACGCTTCCAGGAAGCTATGTTGAGTTTATTGGGGTCTGGATATCCAGGGAGTGGGTGGGAGAGAGAAGGAAGGAAAGAGAGAGAGAAAAGAGAGAAGGAGGAAAGAGGGAGCAGAGAAAGAATGTCTGCCACATGTTGGGTCTCTTTAAAAGGGTGACCATGTAGACACGTTGCCACACCCAGGAGCCAAGCTACGATAATGTTTATACACTAACAATAAAGAAGGTTTTGTAAAATTATTTTTTTCTGAGACAAGGTGTCATGGAATTAAGTATATGAGACATTCTAGGTTGCTGTAGTAGAAGATAAATGTAGCATCTTTACCTTGCAAATATGACTTAAATGCTTTATAAGGTGCTATCTGATTGGGGCATTGCAATAACATGTTTCTGGCCTGGCCTTTCTGGCGTAGTCTAGAGGTTTGGACCCTCTCTTATCCCTAGATAATCACACAAAGGCTCATATTAATTTATGCTACTTGGCCTATGGCTCAGGCATATTGCTAGTTAGTTCTTGCATCTTAATTCAACCCATTTACAGTAATCTTTCTTTCCACATTGTCCTGGTTTACCTATTTTTGTACATGTTTCTTCTTGGGTAGCTGAATCTCTTCTCTCCCTTACTTCACCCTCCAGATTTTCCACCTTCTTCCAAATAGGCCAAAAGTGTTATTTCATTGTCCAAAGATATTCACAGCATATAGAAAGACATCCCACATCACTTCCCCTTTTCTGTATGATCAAAAAAGAAGGTTTCAGTTTTAACGTACCAAAATTACATATAACAAAACAGCTATTAAGCAAACATTATAGTATTTAGATTATTTGTATTTATCAAAATTAGAGAAACTATTCTATCACCTACTTTTTCCTTGTGAGTCTAAAGTTTTATATTTAATATACCTTTTAGAAGAACTAAGAAAAACTATATGCATAATTATCTAATCTTTAACTACATCAAAGACCACCAAAGGATATAATGTTACCTGAGTAAATAGAAAGTTCAAGAAACTTCTAAAACATAGAAATGACAGAGATGACATCTGACTACCTGGGCAGTCACTCAAAGTATCTTTGTAATGTTGGGACATTTATCTTCGGCCTGCAGGCCCAGAGTCTCTGGCATACCTTTCAGTGAAGCAGAAAGTTTTCTTAACCGCTGAGCCATCTCTCCAGCCCCAAAGCAGAAAGTTTGAAAGGACTGCTCTGACCATTCTGGCATAGTCTATCAGTCACGTCTTGTGTCCTGTAGACCGCCTCACAGTTTTTTTTCTGCAAAGCAGGAAACTGAAGGACCATCTTGGCTTGTTCTGCCAAATTTAGAGGTCACTTTCCTAAGTATCTTGTAATCCTAGTTTATACAGCATACTGTCAGGCAGTTACAGAAAGAACAGCTTCTTGTCCAGTGACCAATCTTTGCCACAAAAAAGTAAATTTCATATGGGGTTTCATTGATGCCCATTATTCTCTAGAGTAGATTTGTGCTGCCAGGAGCAGACATGTCTCCCTGTTCAGAAAAGTCAAATTTCTTAAGATATTTTAAATGCCATATTCTTTAGGTCTTTGAAGTGTTTGAAGATTACTTATCTAACTGAAATATTTTTGTATACCTAAAAAATCTAACATGACAATAAATTTGGTTATCACAGATGACTATTAATCTCCATTTCTTAATTACACATTATTATTTTAGAAGAATTGCAAAATATAACATCTTAAAGAAGAATATAAATATACATACAACATAACAAAATTGACCTTAAATTTGTATCAATAAGCCAAAATCTATACCAATGTAAAATATTTTGAGATTAACAGCTGTTTTTTGGATTAAAGTAAATTCAATAATCTCTCTTTTAAAATTATTCCTATATAATATCCCCCATTTTTAGAAAGAGATTGAATATGGTCATTAACTATTTATAATAAAAACAAACATTTACAAACAATATTTCGGGAATTTGGGCATAGCCTTCCATTACAACTTCCTGCTGATTAGGGTGTTATCAATCTTACGAGGGTTCTGAGGCTGAATCACTTTAGTTGGTACCCTTAAAGCTGATGTGGCCATTTCTCCTCATCAGAGATTTTTCAAGAGGTTTTCCTTTATCAAACCATTTTAACCTGAAAGCAATCCACAGCTTCTCATATTCTGTGGAAACAAAAGCAGAACATCTTTTCCAAAGTAACATATCCTTAGACCCAAATTTCAAAGTCAAGATACCTTCAAAATATATATGTTTGTCCAAGTTGGCAACCCTTACAATCAAATGCCTTTCTTCAGTTAGCTCATTAACAATTAAAAAATTAAGAGAAAACACAATACTAACCATAATCCAGACTTTTTGTGTATTTTTTATCTTTATGTGGCTTATTATAATTGTCTTACTGTATTTCTCTTTTTAAAAAGACTTTCTATACCCTCTTTCTTTTCTCTCCCAGCCTACTTCTTTTTTATACACATTATAACCCATTTAGAGGTTTTCTCCATCTGAATCTGTTTTAATCATTTTCTACCCAGAAGAACTTTTACAATGCTAGACTGTGAAGTACTGCTTGACTGCTGACTCTGCTCTGCTCAACATTTCAACATGATGGAGGCACCAGAGCCATGCTTAGCTTCTCAGTTCTGGGAAGCAGTATTTATTGGGGGGCTATTTACTACTTGAACTCTGGAGAACCTTAGCATCCACACTGTCACTAAGTAGAGCCCTACTGTCTGCTGCCACGAACTCCATTTAAGTATTTGGCAGCAGGGTCTCTTAAAGAAGCCAAAGCTGAGTCAGGAAGCCACTCTTAAAGGAGTCACACATCTGCTTGCTGCCAGCAAACAGAGCAGTCCCAGAAAATGCTGCTAACCAGAAACCATCTTTGACTCTGTTCCCTTTTTGTTCAATATAAACAGAAACCTTAAATCCATCATATGCAGCATGTTGCTTTTACTGGGTCTTCTGTGAGACTTCAGGAACCAGTATTGTTGTAGCTTAAGCTGCCCACCACAAACCTACCATTTTGTAATTCAAGCTGGTACACCATTCAGTCTCTGTACCACAGCCCCTTGAGAAACTGAGTGGCTTTTGGCTCCCTTTCTGTGCTCTAGAACCCTTTTTAAGCTTTCTCAGGATTTATGTGGATGTGAGTAATCCACACTGGGCACCATTTGTAATAAGAGGTTTCTGGCCTATTCTGCCCATGTTCCAAACTCGCAGACCCACAGTCCCAGAAAAACACACAGACACCCTCATTCTTTATCTATGTTCAGATTTCCCACCTGCTTCTGAGATGCTCTGCAATAGGCCAAAACAGTCCTTTTATTGTCCAATGACATTCACAGCATATAGAAAGACATCCTAAATTAGGGCATGTCTTGTAGACGGATTTGCCAAATTCTATCCTGAGCTCCTGGCAATACTCAGGGTTAAATAACATCCCCACATAGTTTCTTTTGTTGTTGATAGGTGTTGCCAGTGGTGTCTATGACATAAAGTTCTGCCATTGTTATTGTTTTTATAAGTAACTAGGAGTAGTTGCTTCCAAATACTGAGAAATTAAAGCCTAAGGCTGGGACTGCACCAAAGGATTATAGAACATGTAATTTCCAGAAACTCTTTGAAGCAAAAGGAACAAAATAGTGTTCAACTGAGTCAGGCCATGACATTGGGGTATTGGCTTTATATGAAGAACAATGGTGCCATTGGTTTATGTATCTTGTGGAATCAGAATGATAGTTCTGCATTTTTAAATATGACTTTGTCTGCATAGGAACAACAGTATCTACATCTAGTATCATAGTTGTATGTTTATGGTCAGAAGAGAATGTTATCCTTTGATAATTCTGAAGAGCTTAAAGAGGAAATTCTAAACACTCTGATTTTCTAAATTCTCCAAACTCCATTCTCTCCAGAATCTCTGTGTAATGATGACTCCTTTCTAGTAGGTCACCTGAAAAAGTAGTTCATGTATAGAAGAATAAAGAGGGTATACCATAACATAAGAATCCTTTATCTATTTTTGCATGTTAATATGTTTTTGTTGGTCTTGTCACTGTTCAACTAGAAGTGTTGGAGACATAGCATAAACAACCAAAAGATCTCTTTGCTATGACATCTCTTATAATGCACCAGCATGCCTCTAATTTGCCATGTGTAAAACATATGAAGTTTTAAAATGTATTGAATGGATGAGAAATGTGTGACACTGGGTGAGTAGATGGGAACAAGAACACATAGTTTCTGAGAATCACTCACCATGGAAATCTTAGGATCACAACTAAGAAGGCATTGGAACTTGGCTGTGATAAGTAGTGATTCCTACATGCTCCATATTGCTCTGATATCATCCCTGTGCCTTCATGCTATACATTGAGCCAGCCCCTCAGTGATACCCAAGGGTGTCAAACTAGAATGCTGTGAATTGTGTGAACAGAAAGCAGAAGACTCTAATCTGGATTGACCACCATCTTATGGTTAACATTTATTTAAAGTCCTTGGATCCAGATGCTGAGGTGAAAACCTGCTAGCTCAAAGAGGCAGATTAAACACTGAGATGATGTTTTCCCCTTGCTGATGTCCCAGAAAAATACAAACTCCTCCAACTTAATGTCTCTGCAGTCTACTTTATGTGTCTCTTTTACATCCTCCAGACTTCCTTTTGTTCTTTATGTTTTTTTTCTTGTTTATTTCCTGTGCTTGCCGTGCCTCTTGATATTGATTGACTTAATTTAATTCTTTTAAAATTACACTTAAAATGCACTAAAAGTGTGTGCAAGGCTGAGTCACTTTACAACTAAAAACAGGATTTTCCAGCATATAACACAATTTCTGGGTTTACTTTGTGGTAAAATATCCTGAATTATTTTCTTTTCTGTATGAAGTAAACAGAAAGGTTTTAGAGAGTGAAAGGAAACACAAGCAATTGTCAAATTGAAGGCAAAAGAACGGTCCCTTGTTCTTTGTATTTTTTATGTTCTGTACCAGGTACCTCTTCTGATATGAGACAGTTTGTGAATTTTCCTTTAACAAGAACGCATGGGTTTAGAAAAATAGAAAGCCATGCACCAACCCAACAGCTTTAATTTGTAGTTGAACTGGGACCACATAAACACAATTTGCCTAGCACGTCACTAGATGGCAGCAGAGACAAGCTTTTGGGAATCTGCTGCAGGCAGGCCAGCCACATTCTGGCAAGAAAGGGAGCATCAACTTGGGCTGTTCTACTCCTGGCCCACATCATTTGATTGTCCAGGAGCCAGGGACAGATGCTGGTGCACAATAATGGCATATATGCTAATATTAGTCAGGGGCTCAGAGTTGGAACTCCCGGCAGGTCAGCCAGACATGACCCATGGCACTTGGTCATTTTACTATTTTTCCTGGGACATTATCTCTTGGTGATCTGTGATTTTTCTTCAGATGCCTCACTTAACCAATGGTTTCTGGATTCTATGGGTGGATGCTTTTATTCTCCTGGAAAGAGAAAAGGAATATGATTCCCCAGCCTTAACTCTTTGGGGTTTGTTTATCTATCTATCTATCAATGGATCTTTTTATTTATTTATCTATCTATCTGTCTGTCTGCCTGTTTATCTATCTATCTATCTATTTATTTATTTATTTTGTCAAGTTAGATTTCCTAGGGCACAATGAAGAATAAGTAGGAAATTTCCTTATAATTTTCTTGGCTTTTTACCAAGAGATAAAAAACATTTCTTAAAAATTTTGCTGTTGTAATGATGTTTTTTAAATAATATTCTGAGGCTTGTAGCACATTTCTTATTAGTAGCTGATTAATTTCATCATTATTTTGTGATAGAGAATCTTATAGGCCCATATAGGTTCTAATAAGTGTTATATACAATAAATAACTATTTTTGATTTCTTGTTGTAGTTGAATAAATAGCAAAATTATTTCTCAATCATCAGGTAAATCTTTTTGCATATTCAGTGTCTATAACTATATTAAAAGATTCAGAAAATATCTAATAATATGTATAGAATGTCATACATTTCTGATTATTTAAATAAATCATAGGGGTTTTTGCCAGTTTACTTATTTTTCCTGATTTTAGGAAGAAATGAGAAAACTTGCCTTTTCTCATCACCAGTTTAGAATGTCGGGTCTCTAGGTGGTGTCCTGTTTACATTGTGATGAAAATTAGTTCTTCATATGAACTAAAAACTTTTGCATTTGAGATATGTTATTAAACTCTCCCCCAAATTAGTACAAGCTCTTTGGCAATGTTTGTTTTTCTGCCCATAATGACACATTTTAGAATGAATAAAATGTACCATAATTGAAGTTGGGTCTATTACTGGTAATTGATGAAGTCTCATTTTTTTTCTTTCAGAATCAATTCAGAAATCTTTTCTACATAGTCATCAGTTTTTTTATTGTGTGTGCCAAAATATGCATTCTAACATACTATCTTCTCTCTGCATAAGAATCACTGGGAGAATGAGTGGAAGGCAAAAACACTAAAATAACTAAAGCATTGGATCCAAGTGATCCACATGTACATCCTATATACTTTCTTTTCTATCAGAGCAAATTCTATCTTTGCCTCAGGTAATAATTTTCTTGGACTACTTAAGGCCTAATTACCTTAAGGCCTAATTACCTTATCAGGTTTGAAATAAATTACTTAGCTCTAGAGAAGTTAGTTCAAATCTTAGCCAGTAATATCTCCTAGCAATTTTTGAAAATCATTAAGAGTTTATAATTGATCCCTCCTGATTTGTACTTTCTGTGGGTGAATTTTCTGTAAACTTATCCTATAACCTAGACAATTAATAGAATTTTTGTCCTTGAATTTTTTTTTAGGAGCAATCTGTAATTGCCAGCAGGGTAAAATTTTCTTTTATTCATCATTTTTAAAAAGTATCTGTATCTTGCTCATTCTATAAGATATCATCTGTATAATGATAAATTGTAGGCTAGAAAACTGTTCATAAACTATTATTATATAAATATTTTGAACATATTCATCATTGTTTAAGTACCTGACACTTAAAGAGGTGGTTAACATCATTAGCTGTGGTGGGACTGTTCTCCATATGCAGTTCTATAAATAAAGGAGCTGTTTTAGTCTATGTGGCGCACCATAGAAGTGGGTGGAGAATCAGAGGAGAGACAGGTAGGAGGGCGGAGTTGGTCAGTCTCCAGCCAGCCACCAAAGGAGCAGCATGTAGGAAAACAAGTACAAGCCATGGGCCATAGCCACATGGCCGGGTAGATTAATGGAAATGAGTTTAATTAAGATGGAAGAGCTAGGTAGCAATGTGCCTGAGACATAAGCCAAACAGCATGAAATTCATATAAGCATCTGAGTCATTTTTTAAGAGATAAAAGCTGGGACGGGCAGATCAGACCTCTGGCCCAAATGGGGCTGGAAATCTTTTACATCACTTAGCCATTAAGGAAATGAAAATCAAAACAACTCCCAGATACCTTCTTACACCTGTCAGAATAACAAAGATCAAAAAACAGTAATGATAACCTATGCTGAGGGGATGTGGAGTAAGAAGGACACTCCTGTATTGCTGGTGGGAATGTCAGCTTGTACAACCACCTTGGAAATCAGTATAATGGTTTCTCAAAAAACTGAGAATCAATCTACTCAATAATCTAGCAATACCACTTTGGGCATATGTACAAAATGTACAAAAGGATGTACGTACATTCTTACCACAAGAACACTTGCTCAACTATGTTCATAACAGCATTATCTGTAATAGCCAGACCCTAGATACCCCTCAACTAAAGAATAGATTTTAAAACATGGTACATTTACACAGTGGACTTCTACTCAACAGTAAAAAAACAATGACATCATGAAATTTTCAGAATTTTGAGCAATTCTTTAAATGTCTTTCACCTGTTTTTTTTTTCCCCCTGTAGAGAATTTTCTAATTACCTCTGTTCCCCCATTTTAAATTAGGTTATTTAGTTTTTTGATTTCTAGTTTTGTGAGTTCTTTATATATTTTAGAGGTCAGCCCTAGGTTAGATGTAGGGTTGGTAAAGATCTTTTCCCACTCTTTAGACTGCTGTTTTGTTTTATTTATCATGTCTTTGCTTTGCAGAAGCTTCTCAGTTTAAGGAGGTCCCATTTATTTACTACTCTGTGTTATTGGTGTTACATTTAAAAAGCAGCTTCCTGTGCCAATGTGTTGGAGGATATTTTCCACTTTCTTTTCTATCAGGTTCAGTGCTTATGTTGAGATTTTTGGACTTGAGTTTAATGCATGGCAATAAATATAGACCTATTTGCATTCTTCTACATACCTTGATCCAATTATGCCAGTACCACTTGTTGAAAATTCTTTCTTCTTTCCATTGTATATTTTTTTGCATCTTTGTAAAGTTTGGTATTAATAGATGTGTGCATTAATATCAGGAATTTAAATTTAAATCCATTGATTCACATATCATTTTTATGCCTGTACCAAGCTATTTTTATTGCTGTAGCTTTATAATAGAGCTTGAAGTCAGGGTTGTTGATGCCTTCAGATGTTCTACTGTGCAACAAGACTGTTTCGGTTTTCCTATTTGTTTTTTCCATATGAAGTTGAGTATTGTTCTTTTGAGGTCTGTGAAGAATTGTGTTAAGATTTTAATGGGGATTTCATTGAAACTGTAAACTGCTTTTGGTAAGATTGGCATTTTACTATTTTGATTTTACCTATTCAAGAACATGGGGAATATTTTAATTTTCTGATATCTTCTTTAATTTTATTTTTGAACAAGTTAAATTTTTGTCATATAGGAATTTCACTTCTTTCTTAGAGTTGCCCCAAGATTTTTGATGTTATTTGCAGCCATTGTAAAGGGTGATGTTTCCCTGATTTCTCTTTCAACCCTTTTGTCATTTGTGTACAGAAGGGCTATTAGTTTTTTTTGTTTGTTTGCTTTTTGTTTTTCTTTTTTTTTTTTTAAGGTAATCTTGTATCCTTACAACAAAATACATAAAAAATAAAGGTAGAGTTTTTTCATTCCTCCCCTTTCTCACCCTCAGATTCCAAAGAGGCTCAGTAAATCTGGTGTTAGAGGAACAAACCTGTTTCAGAGTTCAGATTTCTAAGTGGTCTGAGTGCATTTGTATGACTCTACCCCATATGATCATTGCTTTTGCGTACTGGTAATGTATTGCCACAGAAAATAAGAGAATATCAATGAATTTTATTTTTTTTCAACACAAGGTTTCTTTGTTTAACAGGACTACTTGTCCTAGAACTTGCTTTGTAGATCAGGCTGGTTTTGAATTCACAGAGATGCTCCTGAGTGCTGGGATTAAAGGTGTGCACCAACACTCCCAGCTTCAAAGATTTTATTTTTTAAATGAGGAATTGGGGCTGTGACTATACAAAGTAATTACTGGATAAATTTAGAAAAGGCCTTTGCCTGGCTGTGGTGGCACACACCTTTAATCTCATACTTGGAAGGCTTAGGGCAGTCAGATCTCTGTGAGCTTGAGGCCAACCTGCCATACAGTGTGAATTAATCTGTAAATGAAAAGCACTTGTGAATATTTAACCACAATATGATCTTGGCCTGCTCTGCATAAATAAAATACTTCTTAGAAGTAATTTTTAATTTAATTTTGTGCACATATATTTATTTATTAAATTTATTGGAAAAAACTTTATTTAACCTACTTTTTTACAAATTGATTTTCATTATTTTTAATTATGTGTATTTCTGTGTCTTTGTTGAGATATGTACACAGGGAAATTTCCCACAGAGGCCAGAAGAGTCAGAGCCATCTGGATCTGGAGTTTCAGGTGGTTTGGAGCTACAGTTTTAGTTGGGTCCTCTGAAAGAGCAATTTGTACTCCAAACATCTGAGCCACCTTCCAGCTTACAAATGTTAATAAAGACATGGTCTTCACCTGGAGGTCACCTTGTAGACCAGGTTTACCCTGTCCAGAGAGATCAGCCCCCTTCTGCTTCTGGAACACTGAAGTTAAAGGGTATACAGCCATATTTGACTATTAGTTTGTGGTCCAAAAGAAGAGACAATGTCATTTTCCTACAGGCCAGAACTATTTACAACAGTGGAGGCAGCACCTGTCTTAAATTCTGAAATTTTTTTATGTAGATCAGGTTGACCTTAAACTCTGAAGATCGGCCTGCCTCTGCCTCCCAGATGCTAGGATTAAAGGTGTGTTCAGCCATGCCTGGTTCAGCTCCCATTCTTGGTGTTCTTTCTGAACTGGTGTTTTCTGAAACACCCTCTTCTGAACAAGAGACAAAGGCACCATCTCTTTCCAAGACATAGATTTAAATTGTTGTCAGATTTTTTTTTTATATGGCCAGGCTGGTTTTTAACTTGTTAGGTGACCAAAGATGACCTGAGTTCTGGGATGCAATGCTGTAGAGAGAGCCTAGGGTTTGTGATGCCTGGCAAACACATTTCGAATTGCCTACATCTCCAGAACCATTGTCTAATAGTAACAGTGCAAGCCATCTTTGTGCCTCAGCCTTCTGAGTAGCTCACATAGCTGAAGAATGACAGAACATGCAACTAGTTATATATTCTAGAAAAGATTGCACAGTTGTGATAATATGTCACAAAGCCCTCTGGGGATATTTTTTTTTATGAAATTTTGTGTGTATATCTATTGCCAGGAACTACTAATACCAGTTGGACACTAGGAATCCTATGGGTCACATGTGAATAAAACTTATTGGCTCATAATAATTAACTCACTTACCTGACAGAATGCTGAAGCAGGAGGATTGCTGGGAATTGAAGTATCAGATCACTAAAGCTACAGAACAAGACTGTACTTCATAAAATGAAACAAACAAACAAAACCAAATAAAAGTGAAGCACATAAACAGTGACCAAATTAATTAACAAATAGACCTCAGTGTAATGGGGTTTTGAATTTCAGGATAGTCTCAGCTTTTAGTCTATTCCAAAAGGACATCTTTGAATTTAGTCATTGAAATACATCTTATACAGGCTGACCTCAAACACATTGAGATCTGCCTGCCTCTTTCTTCCTCCAGAGTGATAGGAATAAAGTGTGTGAACTGTAAGCACAGGGATTTGTTTTGATGTTTGGTTTAAGGCGGGATCTCTTTTATAGCCCTGGATGTCCTGGAGAGTTTTCCATATAGACCTACCTGGCCTTGAGCTCACAGAGTTTTGTTGGCCTCTATGGCTCAATTACTAGGATTAAAGGCATGTTCCAAGATTAACTGCAAAACACAAGCTCCCCCATCATTATCTTGGCACATGGGTTTGACTACATTTATATTTGCATGCATTTCCTGTAGAAGCCTGAAGATGGTGACATAGTCTGTATAAGTGGAGTTGTGATTCTAAGCTTGCATGTGTATTTTGAAAATAGAACCCTCATTTTCTGGAGGAGCAGCCAGTCCTTTTCTGAGCCATCATTTCAGCCCCTAAACTGTTCTGAACTCAACTCTCATAATTTTAACCAAGATAATCAGTCTCATATTTCATCTCAGTATTTCTCATTTTGCTGTTATTTTGGTTTGTGTGACTATTTTGAAGCTGAAAATCTCATTAATTCCAGGAAAGCCTAGGGCTCCATGTGTAGTGAACTGTTCTGAATCCTGAGACCTGGAAGTAAGCTGCTGTGCCCATAATAGAGAACTGAAGTTTCCATATGCAAAGGCTTAGGCCCACTGAGCAAGCACTGGCCAAGAACTCCAGTTTATCTTAAATATAATTAGTTCAAAGTGATTATATATGTATTTAATGAAAATAAAGATAATTCTATAGAAGTACAGATTTGGTCATGAATCTCAGGAAAGCATTAAGTTGACAGTTTTCAGGATCCAAACTGTTGAAGATCAGGCTAGAGCTCAGGATGGCTGTGGGTTCTAAAGATTTTAGAAATAATAGTACCTGTATTAATTTCACAGATTTCCCAACAAGTTCAAAACACAGTTTGGCATGGGATCTTTAACTTTGCTCTTGATGATCATGAGAGAGATTTGAAGATGGCTGCCGAGCATGTGGTTCAGGTTTGATTCTCCTCTTTCTCACTGCCCAGTATAGTAAGATCCTGTGGAGCAGTGGTTGGGGTTGGGCAGAATAACAGGGAATATTTGTTCCAATGGCTACTGCTCATGAACTTTAATGAGGCCTCTGAGGGAACTATGGCTACAAAATGTCAGGAATGGAGTAATAAGAAATACAAGGCTTTCTACATTTCCAGGCCAATGACCAGATCCTGTGGTGATATTTTGTTTGTGTTCTAACAAATAAAACTAGCCTGAAGATCAGAAGGCAGGCCTAGCCACAAATTAGCCATAGAGGCCAGACAGTGGTGGCACAAACCTTTAATTCCAGCCCTTGGGAGGAGGAAGCAGGAAGATCGGGAGTTTCAGGCCACCCTGGGTGCCAGAAATTTGATTCAGTCTAAAAGAGAGACAGAGCCTGGGGGCTGGAGAGATGGCTCAGAGGTTAAGAGCACCGACTATTCTTCCAGAGGTCCTGAGTTCAATTCACAGAAACCAAATGGTGGGTCACAACCATCTGTAATGAGACCTGGTACTGTCTTCTGTACACTGTATACATTACAAACAAGTAAATATTAAAAAGAGATATAGAGCTAGGTGGTGGAGGCTCTCACCTTTAATCCCAGTACTTTGGACCCCATGCCTTTCATCAAAGTCCTTGAAGTGCATACATCTTTAATCTCAGCACTAGGAAGGTAGATGCAGGAAGTGATATGGATGGGTGGAGAGGGGAATATAAAGCAAGAGGAGACAGAAACTTGGTCCCATTTTGTCTGAGGGCTTGGTAGAGGTAAGAAGTCTCTCCGGTGGCTGGCTCCTTTTCTCTTTGATCTTTGAGCACTTACCCCTATATTTGGCTCATGGTTTTTATTATTTACACCCATCAGATTTCATACTATAGGTACTCTGTATGGTTTAAGCAATGAAGGGGAAAAGAGGCTAGCTAAAGCTCTTTTGCCAGAAACAGTTTGTTCCTTGGCTTGTTTATATAACATTTGTCTATCAGAAGTTCAGGTTGAGCTCCCCACCCACGCTCCAGAGACTAGCACAAAGAAGTCTGCTAAAAACTGAAGCATTGGTCATTTCTTCTCTGAAGGACCTGGTCAAGGTATTCTTCCCACCACTATTCAAAGAAGCCTTCACTGGAAAGCAAACAAACATCCTGAGGGAGATGGTGGCAGCCTGGCTCTTCCTATGCCTTCCTCTGGGAGCCCCAAGGAAGGCTCCACACTTGAAGACTTTGAAGGCTATGTTGGGTGGCCTGGATTTGCTGATTATCCAGAAGGATCGACACAAATATGTAAGACCAAGGTAGCATGCAGGGGAAGATAGTGGATGGAGGAAGTGAGGAACAGAGTTCAAAATGTGGTCCAAATTAAATAAGAACCTTTCTATAGATGTGATTAACTGAAAAGGCACGGTAGTGTCTGTAGAACTCTAGTAGTAGTTGTAGTCAATATACAAAGACTCTGCCTCTGCTTCTTCCCCAAATCTTTAGTAATGGAGACAGTCTGGGTTTAAGGAATGGATTCAAGGGAATTTGAGTTGTGGAGTCAAAGCAGATTATAACTTGGTATTCTTGTTGTTTGACTCTTCTCCTTGTTTGACCAACATAAGTTGGAAACTAGAAGTGCTTGATTTGCAGAATACCCACCAGAACTTCTGGAATGTGTGGGCTGGAATAGAGGATGGGGTTTGCTCTCCAGATGTCAGTAGTGAGATCCAACCAGGGTTGTATCTTCCTATTCTAAGGGGAAAACAGGTTGTGACTGTGCTGATGAACCTTTCCCTCAAGTCCAGCCTCCTCTGTAAATACCTAAAGTATTTCTGTTGGTGGGCCAAGCAGAGAAAAGATGTGCTTCAGGTGATGTGTCTAAAGATGGAGTTTTGGACCATCCCTCTCCATAACCCCCTTGAGCTGCTGGAGGTATTTGAGGCAAACTGTATACAGGAATTGGAAGAGACTGCATGTTGGGACCTACGAACCTTTGCAATGACAGCCTCTATCCTGGGACAGATGTAAAACCTTCAGAAACTCTGTATCACAGAAATATGCAAGCCTTTGGAGTGGCTTGGAAGCAGAGAGATAAAAGAATGGTGTTTTCTAGAGAACATTTCCCTGTTTTCCTAAGTCAGGAAGCTCCAGCATCTCTGTTTGAATGACATCTACTTCCTGAATTAACAACTGCAAATATTTGGTTAAGAGTTTATCTATCTTGTTGATTTTCTCAAAGTCCTAACTCTTTGCTTTATTGATTCTTTGTATTCTCTTTCTTTCAGTTTTGTTGATTTCAGCCCCAAGTTTGATTATTTCCCGGCTTTTACTTTTTCTAAGTGAATTTGCTTCTAATTGTTCTAAAGCTTTCAGCTGAGCTGTTAAGACTCTTGTGTGAGATTTTTCTAGGTTTTTCATACAGGCACCTATGCTATAAATTTTCCTATTAGGACTGTTTGTATTGTGTCTCATAATGTTGCTGAGATTTGGATTCGTTTTTCTTTTTTTCTTCAATGTATAACACTGCTTTCCCTATCTTCTTTTCTCCCAGTCCTTCCCAGTTCTCCCTCAGCATCTCTGCACTCCCATTTTCCCAACCATTTCTGCAACGAATGTAAACAATCCCAAGTGGGTCAGTTCATTCTGGTATATCCATTTGAGGTAGGTCTGAGTCCCTCATCCTAGAACTAAGGCTGGGTTAGGTGTTTCTCTGTAGAGAATGGGCTCCAAGTTGTCAGTTTATGCACAGGAACATAGTCTGATCCTACTCCATGAGGTTCCACATGCTGCCCATGCCAATTGAAAGTTTGGCAGGTTTAGTTCCTTTTCCTGATGGTTTCCCTATTGCTCTTTTTGATTCAGTGAGCTCCCCAACACTCCAGCCAGCCATCTCTTTAAGACTTCTCTTTGTAATCCCTATCCCATTGCTCATCCACACTCTCCTGTTTATCTCTTCAGCAGGACAGGGAGCTGGACCTGGTGCTTAGGTATCAATCTCTGCTTCCACCTCTATTCACTGCTGAATGAAGGTTTTATAATGACACTTAGGGTGGTCATTTATTTGATCACAGGGGAAATCCTGTCCAGGCAACCCCTCCACAACTGGTTGGATTCCTTGTCACAGATATCCTGTGAAATTTTGAAGGTTTCCCTAGTACCTGGTCTCTTTCCAACTCCACATTGGCTTCCTCTATCAAGATATCCATCTCTTTTCTCTTCCATTTTGTTGATCCTCTTACTCAACAATCTTCTTCTCCCATGATTTGTTCCCACCTCTCCTTGGTCACTACCAGTTATGACCCCAATTTACTCGGGAGACCTTTATTTTTTCTTCCTAGAAGAATCTCTGGTTGTGTCTCTTAAGTTCCTTTTGATCCCAAGCTATTCAGGGGTTGTGTTTGCAGCTTGGCTATTCTTTGCTTTTTGTCTAAAATCCACTTATGAGTGAGTACATCCCATGCCTGTCTTTCTGGGCTTTTGAGACTTCACTCAGGAGGATATTCTCCAAATCCATCCACTTGCTTTTAAATTTTAGGATGTCATTAAATTTTTACTGCTGATTAATTAATACTCTATTGTGTAAATGTACCACAATTTGTTAATCCATTCTTCAGTTGAAGGGCATCTAACTTGTTTCCAGGTTCTTGCTATTATAAATAATGCTGCTATGAACATAGTTGAGCTAATGCCTTTGGGGTAACAGTGTGCAACCTTTGGGTATATGTCCTATAGTGATATTGCTGGATCATTGGGGATATTGATTCCCAGCTTTCTGAGAAACAATCATACTGCTTTTTAAGGTGGCTGTACAAGCTTATATTCCCAGTAACAATGGAACAGTGTTCCCCTTACTTTGTATCTTCTCCAGTATAGGCTGTCATTTGTGTTTTTGATATTAGTCATTTTGACAGGTATAAGGTGGTACCTCAAAGTTGTTTTGATTTGCATTTCTCTGATGACGAAAGATGGTGAGCACTTTTTCAAGTGCCTTTCAGCCATTTTTAATTCTTCTGCTGAGAATTCCCTTTTTGGTTCTGAACCCCATTTTTATTTTGGTTATTAAGGGTTTGGGGCCCTAGTTTCTTGAGTTCTCTATATACTTTTAGAGATCAATTCTCTGTCATTGTAGGGTTTGTAAAAATTTTTTCCCGTTCTGTAAGCTGTCATTTTGTCTTATTAACTGTGTTCTTGATCTCACAGAAGTTTCTCAGTTTCAAGAGGTCCCACTGATTGATTGTTGTTATTAGTGTCTGTGCTACTGGTGTTATATTTAGAAAGTGGTCACCTGTGCCAGTGTGTTAGAGGGTATTTTTCACTTTCTTTTCTATCAAGTTAAGTGTAGCTGGACTTATGTTGACATCCTTGATCCACTTGGATTTGAGTTTTGTGCAGGGTGACAGGTTTAGATCTATTTGCATTTTTCTACACAAAACCATCCAGTTATGTCAACACCATTTGTTGAAGATACTATCTTTTTTTCCGTTGAATATTTTTGGCCTCTTTGTCAAAAATCAGGTGTTCATAGGTGTGTGGATTAATGTTGGAATCTTCAGTGCAATTCCATTGATCCACAAGCCTATTTTTATGCCAGTACCAAGCTGTTTTTTATTACTGTAGCTCTATATTATAATTTGAAGTCAGAGATGGTGATGCCTCCTGAGGTTCTTTTGTTGAGCAAAACTGTTTTGGCAATTCTGGCTTTCCTATTATTCCAAATGAAATTGAGTATTGATCTTTCAAGGTCTGTAAAAAAATTGTGTTGGGATTTTGATGAGAATTACATTGAATCTGTAGATTGCTTTTGGTAAGAATGCCATTTCACTATGTTGATCCTACCTATCCAGGAACGTGGGAGATCTTTCCATTTTCTGATATCCTCTTCAGTTTTTTTCTTCAGTGATATATTAAATTTTTGTCAAACAGATATATTACTTCTTTGGTTATGGTAACATCATGGTATTTAATGCTATTTGCAGCTATTATAAAGGGTGATGTTTCTCTTATTTTTTATTCAGCCCTTTTATCTTTTGTGTATAGGAGGGCTACTGATTTCTTTGAGTTAATCTCATATCCTGCTACAGTGCTGAAGGTGTTTATCAGCTGTAGAAGTTCCCTGGTAGAATTTTGTGGGTCACTTATGTATACAATCATATTACCTGCAAATAGAGATAGTTTTACTTCTTCTTTTCCAGTTTGTATCCCCTTAATATCCTTTTGTTCTCTTATTGCTTTAGCTAAAATTTTGAGAACTATATTGAATAGATAAGGGGAGAGGGGACAGTCTTATCTAGATTCTGATTTTTGTGGGATTGCTTTGAGTTTTTCTCCATTTAGTTTGATGTTGGCCGTCAGCTTCTTGTAAATCGCTTTTATTATATTTAGGTATTTTCCTTGTATTCCTAATCTCTCAAGGACTTTTATCATATAAAGGAGTTTTGGATTTTGTCAAAGGCTTTTTAGCATCTAAGGAGATGATGTGTTTTTTTTCCTTCAATTTGTTTATATGATATATGACATTTACAGTTTTCTGTGTGTTAAAGCATCCCTGCATTTCTGGAATGAAGCCTACTTGATTGTGGGGAATGACATATTTTTTTATGTGTCCTTGGATTTGGTTTGCCAGAATTTTGTTGAGAAGCTTTGCATCAATGTTCATGAGGGAAATTGGTCTATAATTCTCTTTCTTTTTTTCATCTTTGAGTGGTTTGGGTATCAGGGTTATTGTGGCCTCATAAAAAGAGTTTGACAATATTCCTTCAGTTTCTCCTATATTGAATGGTTTGAGGAGTATTGATATTAGCTCTTCTTTGAATGTCTGGTAGAATTCTGCACTGAAAGCATCTTCACCTGGGCTTCTTCTTTTTTTTCTTTTTTAAATTTGGGAGACTTTTGTTGACAGCTTCAATTTCCTTTGGTGCTACAGGTCTGTTTAGGTCTTCAGTCTGATCTTGATTTAATTTTGGTAAATGGTACCTGTCCAGAAAGCTGTCCATTTCTCCTATGCTTGCAACTTTTGTGGCATATAGATTTTCAAAGTATGACAATGATAATTCTTTGGATTTTCTAGGAGTCTGTTGTTATGCCCCCCTTTTCATTTCTGATTTTGTTAATTTGGATATTCTCTCTCTCTCTCTCTCTCTCTCTCTCTCTCTCTCTCTCTCTCTCTCTCTCTCTCTCTCTCTCTCTGCCTTTTGGTTAGTTTGCATAAGGATTTATCTATCTTATTGAGTTTCTCAAAGAACCAACTCTTTGATTCATTTACTCTCTATATTGTTCTTTTTGTTTCAATTGCATTGATTTCAGCTCTAAGTTTGACTATTTCCTGACATCTACCCCTTCTAGGTGAGTTTGCTTTTAATTGTATTAGGCCTTTCAGCAGTTCTAATAGTTGTCTTGTGTGGGATTTTTCTAGTCTTTTGGTGATGCACACTTTTAACCATAAAAATCTAGAGGCTCTAGACTGGAAGTCAAGTGTGAGAATCAAACTAGTGAGGCAGAGCTTTTATTCTTTAGGTACAGGGTATTATGCCCAGCACAGATGTGAAGGAGATGAACCAAAATGAGGAAGATTATGATCCGTTTAATAGGAAACATCCTTATCCCCTTTGAGTTTCAGGAGTTACTCCAGTTTCTTAAGGAAACTACACTGAACAGAAAGTTTGAGAGTCCACTGTGAAGACCTAAAAAGAGAAATCAGTGGATAGTGCTTTCTTCTGGTAGCAATTGGATTGATGGAGGAGTCTGATTGAATGATCTTAGGGCATAATTTTCTGCCTAGACATGAGCTATGGGAAATGTTCTTCTTAGCCACCTTTCAACTTCTAGATGCATGACAAGATACATGCCTTTTGGTCTCAATATATTATTATCATTGTGGTATTTGGTCTCTGAGCATTGATACATTGTAAAAAGTATCAACTCCAATTTTCAAAAGGGGTTAAATACAGGGGTATTGCAGCTGAGATTTTTCTGTCTTGATATTTACTTGGTTACTAATATGAATTGTGTGTAAATATATCTGATTTTTTTTCCTCATAATTAGTCATGTTTCATGTCAAGGAGCACATAAAAACTATGATGATCAAGTACAGGTCTTGTAATCACCATTTCCCATGGAAATTGTAAGCATGGTGAAAAAAAAATAGTGTCATTCTAAATTATTATATTTCCACCTGAGTATACAAACAAATAGGAATAATGTTAGCCTTGGGGACAGGAACATCAAAATACATACAGAAATTACAATCGTAGAGTAAAGAAGCACTTTTTAGTTTGGTTATAACCTAGAGGTCATGAAAATGAAACTTGTCCAACTGATGGAGACTTTTATTTGAAATGTACAGCCACAGTTACAGGGTATGCATTTGGAAGAATAAGGCCCAAAAGCTATGTGACTTACAAGCTGGACATGGTGATAAATGTTAGATATTTCATCACTCAGAAAGTCTAGTATTTCAAGGGAAACAAGGACTGTATGAGGCTATTAAGAAAAAAAATTACATGAAAAGATAACAACATACTTAGATCCTCAGACTCTTTGCTTTATGTTTAAATTTTTCATCTGTCCACTTTATGATCCAACAAAATATCATAGCCTGAATATACTGGATTGCAATTCCTGGCTAGCCTGTCAAACTTTCTTTATAGAAGAGTAGTTCTCACATAGTTACATTGAATCGAACATTTCTTTCACATCATCCACTAACAACCACATCAGAGTGATGTAACAGAGGAAAAGACCAGGAAGAAAGTGACTGAATAACAGTAAGACTCCAAGGTGTTTTAATAAAGAGAGGGAATTCTGAGGCTTAAATTCACTTAAATTTACCATGCCACAGGATTCTCCTGACTTTGAACTTAGGAACTAGCTGAAGGAGTCGGTGACTGACAGTGCCACCAGACAGTGCTACTCCAGGTTCTCAGGATCTGATTATTCTTTTATTGCTACCATGCTAGAGAAACACTCACTTGGCGGTCTTTCTGGGAGTTATCTTTACAAGTTAATAGTTGCTTGGGTCCAAATGATTATTTAGGAGTGTGCAATTGCCTTTTTAACTCCACAAGATATCTCTTCTGTCATCTTGTATTTATCCATCTCAAACTCAAGTGACCTGAACTTACTTCATGCAACTTAGTTTCTAAAACACTGAACACTAATACAAAGTTTCTAGTCTGTCCAGCCTGTCAGCCAGATTCATCCATCTGCAGTCCCACAGAAACACACAGAAGCACATAATAATTTTATGCTGATTGACCTAGCGCCTAGACATATTTGCTAACTCTTTACTCTTAAACTAACCCATGATTCTTATCTTGTTTAGCTATGTGGCTTGGCACCTTTTCTCAGAGCAACATGGTTATTCTCTGCATCTGCTTGTGTCTCTCTGGCATTTGTCTGGCTTCTCTGCTCTGTTTTTCCTGTTCCCAAAGTTTCTTAGCTCTGTCCACATTTCCTGTCTGCTTTCTAGCCAATCAGCTCCATTAAACCTGTAAGAGGGACAATATTAACAATATAACAGAACATATTTCCACAGCAGAATACAGTGTAAAGTCATGATGAAGAGTGAACCCATTAATGAGGGGTCTGTTCTTAGAATGTCATGATCTGCACAGATTTGAGACTAAGTTAGTGTGATAGTGTCTTAGTTGTTGGTTACTATTGCTGTGAAGAAACACAATAACTCTTATAAAGAAAGTATTTAACTGAGGGGGCTTGCTTACGGTTTCAGAAGTTCAGTTAATTATTGGCATGGCAAGGAGCAGGGCTGAATGCAGGCAGATGTGGTGTTGGAGCTGAGACTGCTATATCATACCAGCAAGAGAAAATAAATTTACTGTAACAGTGACTGAAACTTGAGAAAAGCCGTCAGAGCCTGCTCCCACAGTGACACACTTTCAAGCTAAACTGTAGCACAAATGACATGTGTGCCCTTTATCCTCAAAGTCTGGATTCAAGCTGTGTGTCATCTAGCCTCTGTCAGGACCACATTTCCTGTAACATGGCCACGCCTTTGTCACTTCTTCTGACCTTATGGTGGTCAAAACACATAAACAACAACATTTCACACCCTGCCGCACACAAACCTTTAGTGATATCACAATGCAAAATGCATTTAGTCCAATTTCAAAAGTGCTCACAGTCTCAATAAAGTTTAAAAGTTCAAAGTCTCTTCTGAGATTCATGTTATCTTTTAACTATATTTCCTTGTAAATTCATATAAAAAAGCAGGTCACACAATTCCAAAATATAGTGGCAAAGGATATATATTACTATTCCCAAACATAGTTAATGAGCATAGTGAGGATATACCGCATCAATGGAAGACCAAAACCATCTGGGTAACCTTGAAACTATGAATCTTCATGTCTGATGTTCAAACGCTCTTCAAGTTTCTGATTTTGTTCAGCTTTGTTGACATCAGTACACTTATTTCTCTTGAGATGGTTTCATTCCCTGTCAGCAGCAATCCTCAGCAGGTACCCCATGACTCTGACATCTCTGTCATAGATATTTACAAAATTTCAACCATCCAGTTTCTGGGATCCACTCATGATCTTGTGAACTCCTCCAAATGCCTGGATAAATTCTCCAACTCTGCCCTCTGCAGCACACACAGCTTTTCTTCTAGGCTCCAGTTAGCTCCACTCCACTGCTGCTGCTGTGCTTAGTGGTCATCCCATGGTACTGGCATCTCCAAAACACTGGGGTCTACTGTTGCAATTGGGCTGCACATTCACCAATAGCCTCTCATAGGCTCTCCTTATAATGTCAAGCTTCAAATTCTTTTCATGACCCCTTTAGTCCTGAGCATTCAACTTTCACAGAGGTTTTACCTTCACCAGTGGCCTTTCCTGGCCTCTCATAGTGCCAAGCCTCTGCTGATTTCCATGATCCCTTGACAGCTTCAAAATCAGTACCACTTGGGTTACACAGGCTAGCTGCCAGCACAGAGGTAGAACCTTGCTACCTCTAAAACACAGCTTCTCTGTGCTCTCAGGAAACACTTTCCAGAAGATTTTATCTGATTGATGTTGGTTTTTATTCAATCACTGCTAATTTTTTTTAGCTCTAGCTGACAAGCATCAATTATCCCAGAAAAGCAAAATTTTGCTTTATTAATTCTGGTATCTTGTTAATCACAGCTGATTCTTTAGCCCCAGCTAATGAGAACCACAGTATCTCAACTCCTTTTTTTCTATTCTTAACTCAAAAGCCAAAGCTATGTGGCCAAACTGCCAAGTTCTGCTGCTTGCTGTGACTAGAATATGACCTCCTTGTTTAATTACATCTGTTTTACACTGTCTAAGCTTGGCTGTCCTGAAACATGCTCTGTGGACCAGGTTAACCTTGAATTCAAAGATCTGCCTCTTTCTACCTGCCTCTGCTAGCTTCTGCCTCCAGAGTACTAGGGGAAAAAAGTGTGTTACACCATTGCCTGAAGTCACCACTCCCTTCATTCCATCTTTTAAATCCATTTATGTCCTTGAACAGAAGATTTAGCTCCATTATACTTTCTGGTGTCCTTTTTTTGCTATATTTTTTCCTTTCATTATATATCTTTATTAGAGTTACCAAAAATAGGCACATGGCAAAGTCTATGCTACGCAGTTTGGAGATTTGCCAATGGAGTTTGTAAACACACACACACACACACACACACACACACACACACACACACACACAGACCCCTCTTCACTTTATCCTCAGGCAATCACATTAGACAAGGGCAAAATACAAAATATTAGAAGAATAATTTCTAGGCAACATGCTAAAATTTTTCTCTGATATTTCTTGAGCCATCCCCCAGCATTTCTTCTTTTTTTTTTGATGCCATACTTTTATTCAAATGAAAGGGGAACTGCACTGTACTAGGAACTAGCAAGTCTTAGAGCATTGACAACACGTTGCATTCTCAATGTTCAGGAACAGGCAGTAAGCACACCACACACTGCACATTGTCGGACAGTGTACATTAAGTAATATCGAGAAAGAGGACTTGGCTTTAAACAGCTAAATAAAAACTGCAGCAATCATCAAAAAAACTGAGATAAATTTAAAACTTCAGAAGATGTTTTATGGCCATGTTGCTGACCATGTTAAGCATTTTACACTTTAAACTGAATAATTATCATATTGGTTTGATCTCCAACTATGAAAATGCTTATGTTTCAGTAAGACTGATAAAAATCTACAATCTTTATGAAATGGCATATTCTTTTTTGGGGGGATAATTTTTTGCTGTATACTTTATTATTATTATTATTATTATTATTATTATTATTATTATTGTTATTATGAACAAAGAAGTCACACTTTCTATTCTTGTATATCCTTATTCAAGGTCCCTTCCCCCTCCCACCACATCAGGTCATTCTTTCTTCTCCACAAATCCCCATCCCGTCCCTGGTCAGGCAGCAGACAGTCCCATGGTCCCACTGACCCAATATTGCTTAGTTCAGTCTCCACTCCTGGCAGATCCAGTTTTGTCCCCCCTCCCTCAAGAGTGAGTCAGGTGTTCCTCTAGGGGGAGTGGAATCCAAGGAGTCAGTCCAGGGTGTTTCTGATCCCAAGCTGTTCAGTGGTTGTGGTTTGCAGCTTGGGTATGCTTGGCTTTTTTCTTGTTTGTTTGTTTAGAGACCACTCATGAGTGACTACATCCCCTGATTATCTTTCTGAGTTTGTGATACCTCACTCAGGAGGGTATTCTCCAAATCCATCCATTTGCCTGAAAATTTTAGGATATCATTTTTTTCTTACTGCTGAGTAGTACTCCATTGTATAGATGTACCACAGTTTGCTAGTCCATTCTTCAGTTGAGGGACATCTAGGTTGTTTCTAGGTTCTTGCTATTACAAATAATGCTGCTATGAACATAGTTGAGCTAATACCTTTGGAGTGTGAATGTGCCTCTTTAGGGTATACACCCAGAAGTGGTATTGCTGGGTCCTTGGGGAGATTGATTCTCAATTTTCTGAGAAACCACCATATTGCATTCCAAAGTGGCTGAACAAGCTTACACTCCCACCGACAAAGCCAAGCATGCCCAAGCTGCAAACCACAACCACTGAACAGCTTGGGATCAGAAATACCCTGGACTGACCCTTCGGATCCCACTCCAACTATAGGAACACGTGACTCACTCTTGAGGGAGGGGGGACAAAGCTGGATTTGCCAGGAGAGGAGACTGATCTAAGCATTATTGGGTCAGTGGGACCATAGGACGTCTGCTCCCTGCCCAGGGAGGGGATGGGGTGTTGTGGAGAAGAAAAAATGACCTGATGTGGCGGGAGGGGGAAGGGACCTTGAATTTTTAGTAGCTTATGTGATATCTTACATAAAAGTGCAAAATTCAAGTACAAGTATTTTAGCTGAGAAAGGTTCAGGCACTTGAGCAGGTAATCCAAGTCTGACTATGTGAGTTGGCAGCAAGTGTTGGACAGGGTCACCAAGGGCTTCTTCAGGTACCTAGGGGAAAAAAGAGATTGGTTTCTGATAAATGATGTTGAAAATGGAAGTGGGACTGACAAGAAAGCAGATGGTATCTCTCAAATTTATTCTTCCCATATGATAATAGGTCAATCCCCAGAACACTGTCTTATGTGGTCTGCTCATACAAATCATAGCATTCTAGTGTAAAGGGTAAGGCTACAACCATGTGCAAGTCTCAGGACACAGTAGAAAAACACAGTAAATGTTCTAAAGAGTAGTAAGCAGACAGTCCTATGGTCACACTGGCCCAACAATGCTTGGATCAGTCTTCACTCCCGGCCAAATCCAGTTTTGTCCCCCCTCCCTCAAGAGTGAGTCAGGAGTTCCTATAGATGGACTGGGGTTTGAAGGGTCAGTCCAGGGTGTTTCTGATCCCAAGCTATTCAGTGGTTGTGGTTTGCCGCTTGGGCATGTTTGGCTTTTTTTTTTCTTGTTTGTTTGTT
>PVIH01015082.1:0-50995 GCA_004025045.1 Sigmodon hispidus
CTTATTGATTGTTGGTCTTAGTGCCTGTGCCACTGGTGTTATATTTAGGAAGTGGTGGCCTGTGCCAATTTGTAGAAGTGTATTTCCCACTTTCTTTTTTATCAAGTTCAAAGTGGTTGGGGTTAAGTTGAGGTCTTTGATCCACTTGGATTTGAGTTTTGTGCAGGGTGACAGGCTCGGATCTATTTGCATTTTTCTATACACTTCCATCCAGCTATGCCAACACCATTTGTTAAATATACTATCTTTTTTCCATTGAATGTTTTGGGCCTCTTTGTCAAAGATCAGGTGGTCATAGGTTTTTGGGTTAATGTCTGGAACCTCAATTCTATTCTTCGTCCACAAGTCTGTTTTTATGTCAGTACCAGGCTGTTTTTATTACTGTAGCTCTATAGTATAGCTTGAAGTCAGGGATGGTGATACATCCTGAGGTTCTTTTGTTGAGTAAAATTGTTTTGGCAATCCTGGCTTTCCTGTTATTCCAAATGAAATTGAGTATTGTTCTTTCAAGGTCCAAAAAATATTGTATGGGGATTTTGATGGACAGTGCATTGAATCTGTAGATTGCCTTTGGTAGAATTGCCATTTTTACTATGTTGATCCTACCAATCCAGGAACATGGGAGAGCTTTCCATTTTCTGATATCCTCTTCAATTTCTTTCTTCAGTGATTTAAAATTTTTGTCAAATAGTTCTGTTACTTCTTTGGTTATAGTTACTCCAAGGTATTTAATACTATTTACAGCTAATATGAAGGGTAATGTTTCCTTTATTTCTTTTTCAGCTCTTCTATCTTTAGTGTATAGAAGGGCTACTGATTTCTTTGAGTTTATCTTGTATCCTGCTACATTGCTGAAGGTTTTTATCAGTTGTAGCAGTTCCCTGGAAGAATTTTGTGGGTCACTTATGTATACGATCATATGATCTGCAAATAGAGATTGCTTCACTTCTTCTTTTCCAATTTGTATCCCCTTAATCTCTTTTTGTTCCCTTATTGCTTTAACTAAAACTTCGAGAACTATATTGAATAGATAAGGGGAGAGAGGACATCCTTGTCTAGTTCCTGACTTTAGTGGGATTGCTTTGAGTTTTTCTCCATTAAGTTTGATACTGGCTGTAGGATTCTTGTAAATCGCCTTAATTATATTTAGGTATTCTCCCTGTATTCCTGATCTCTCCAGGGCTTTAATCATAAAGGAGTGTTGGATTTTGTCAAAGGCTTTTTCCGCATCTAAGGATATGATCATGTGGTTTTGTTCCTTTAGTTTGTTTATATGATAGAGAACATTTACAGTTTTTTGTATGTTAAACCAGCCCTGCATTTCTGGGATGAAGCCTACTTGGTCATGGTGGATGATATCTTTTATGCATTGCTGTATACAGTTTGCCAAAATTTTGTTGAGAATTTTTACATCAATATTCATGAGGGAAATTGGTCTGTAATTCTCCTTCTTTGTTGTGTCTTTGAGTGGCTTGGGTATTAGGGTGATTGTGGCCTCATAAAATGAGTTTGGCAATATTCCTTCAGTTTTTACTGTGTGAAATAGTTTGAGGAGTAACGGTAGTAATTCTTCTTTGAAAGTCTGGTAGAAATCGGCACTGAAACCACCTGGACCACGGCTTTTATTTTTGGGGAGGTTTTTAATGACACCTTCAATTTCCTTAAGGGTTATAGGCCTGTTCAGGTAATTAATTTGATCTTCATTCAATTTTGGTAGATGATACCTGTCCAGAAAGCTGTCCATTTCTTCTAGGTTTTCCATTTTTGTGGAATACAGATTTTTAAAATATGCCCTGATAATTCTCTGTATTTCCTGGGGGTCTGTTGTTATGTCCCCCTTTTCATTTCTGATTTTGTTGATTTGGACACACTCTCTCTGTTTTTTGATTAGTTTGGCTAAGGGCTTATCTATCTTGTTAACTTTCTCAAAGAACCAACTCTTAGATTCATTGATTCTTTTTATTGTTCTTTTTGTTTCAATTGTATTAATTTCAGCTCTAAGTTTGATTATTTCCTGCTGTCTAATCCTTCTAGGTGAGTTCGCTTCTAATTGTTCTAAGGCTTTCAGCTGCGCAGTTAGGTCTCTAGTGTGGGATTTCTCAAGGTTTTTCATATATGCATCTAGCACTATGAATTTTCCTCTTAAGACTGCTTTAATTGTGTCCCACAAGTTTGGATACATTGTAGATTCATTTTCATTGAATTCTAGGAAGACTTTGATTTCTTTCTTAATTGCTTCCTTGACCCAGAGATGATTCTGCTGAGTGATGTTTAGTTTCCATGAGTTGGTAGGCTTTCTTTGGGTTTTGATGTTGTTGAATGCTAACTTTAGGCCCTGGTGGTCCGATATGTTACATGGGATTATTTCCACTTTTTTGTATCTGCTGATATTTGCTTTATGACAAATTATGTGGTCGATTTTGGAGAAAGTTTCTTGAGGAGCTGAGAAATATGTATATTCCTTTGCCTTTGGGTGGAAGGTTCTGTAGATATCTATGAAATCCATTTGCATCATAACCTCATTTAGGCTCCTTATTTCTCTGTTGAGACTCTGTCTGGTTGATCTATCCAGGGTTGAAAGTGGGATATTGAAGTCTCCCACTATTAGGGTATAAGGATTGATGAGAGATTCAAGCTTTAGCAGTGTTTCTTTTACATATGTAGGTGCCTCTAAATTAGGAGCATAAATATTTAAGATTGAAATCTCCTCTTGACCAATTTTTCCTGTGATGAATAAGTTGTGACCCTCGTGGTCCCTTTTTATTGCTTTTAGCTTGTTAGATATTAGGATTGCAACCTCTGCTTGTTTCTTAGGACCATTTGACTGGAAAATCTTTTCCCAACCCTTTATTCTAAGCCTGTGTCTGTCTTTGCAGTTGAGGTGTGTTTCTTGTAGGCAACAGAAGGACGGCTTCTGTTGTTGTATCCATCTTGTCAGTGTGTGACATTTTATAGGAGAGTTGAGACCATTGATACTAAGGGAAATTGATTCATAATTCCTGCCATTTTTGGTGGCACCTTGTATTTTCTTACTCTAGGGTATTCTTCTATGGACTTATTGATTGTTTGTGATTTCGTGGGTATATCTGGGGTCCTTAGGTTGGAATTTTCCTTCTAAAACTCTCTGTAGTGCTGGATTGGTAGATAGATATTCTTTCAGTCTGACTTTGTCCTGAAATACCTTGTTTACTCCATGTATGGTGATTGATAATTTTGCAGGGTATAGTATTCTAGTTTGGCAGCCATGCTTTTTTAGCATCTGTATAACTTCTGTCCAAGCCCTTGTAGTTTTCATTGTTTCCATTGAATAGTCAGGTGTTATTCTGATGGGTCTGCCTTTATATGTGAATTGGCCCTTTTCTTTTGCAGCTCTTAAAATTTTTTCTTTGTTCTTTGTGTTTGTGGCTTGATTATAATGTGGCGCACTGACTTTTTTGGGGATCATACCTATTTGGTGTTCTGTAAGCTTCTTGTATCTTTATAGGCATTTCCTTCTTCAGGTTAGGAAAGTTTTGTTCTATGATTTCTATTGAAAACATTATCTGTGCCTTTGAGCTGGTATTCTTCTCCTTCTTCTATTCCTATTATTCTCAAATTAGGTCTTTTCATGGTGTTCCAGATTTCCTGGACATTTTGAGTTATGGCTTTTTTAGTTTTACTATTTTCTTTGACTGGTAAATATAATTGAGCTACTGAGTCTTCCACTTCAGAGATTCTATCTTCCATCTCTTGACTCTGTTTGTTATGCTTGTATCTGTGGTTCCACCTTTTTTCTTAAGGTTTTCTATTTCTATTTTTGCCTCATTTTGTGCCTTTTTTATTGCTTCTATTTCAACTTTGATTTCAGCTTTTATCTCCTGGCATGTTTCTTTCATAGATTTTTTCATCTCTTCCAATTTTTTGTTTGTATTTTCTTCTATTTCTTTAAGGCTTTTTTTCATATCTTCTTTTAGAGCTTTGATGATCATCAAAAAGGAATTTTTGCTGTTGCTTCCTTCTGTTTCCCCTTCATTGCTCAGTTCAGATCTTTTATTTGTAAGATCGCCACTCTCTTCTGGAGTTACCATGTTGTCCTTTGTATTATTATGTAATTTTTTGCACTGACGTTTGACCATGACTTCAGTAGTTCACGATTAGATGGCTCCTGGTCAGTTGTGGCACTCGAGTTTGTGCACCTCCTGTCACATCTCTGGTCAGGGTCTGAGTCTGTTCTTCAGAGACCCCTGCAGTTGTTGGCACACTCAGTTCGAGGTGGTGGTGGGTAGCCATGCAAACTCCCTCAGCCGGAGCTGTGGGTATGGTGACTGGGAGTGATTATCCGCCCCTGCTCCAGAGTGTGCTGGGACTCTGCAGACAGCACTGGTCCGGGAGCGGAAACGGAAGCTATGGGAGCTTAACTCTCCCTCCCAGGCTGGGATATAGGCGCTTGGGCCTGGTGACCCCTCCTCACCTCTGGGCGGGGTCTGATTCTGTTCTTCAGAGACCTCTGCAGTTTTTGGCAAGCTCAGTTTGAGGTGGCGGTGGGTAGCCTTGCAAGCTCACTCAGCCAGAGCTGTGGATATGGTGCCTGGGAGCGATTATCCGCCCCTGCTCCAGAGTGTGCTGGGACTCTGCAGACAGTCGAACTATAATAATTTTATAAATAATTTTTAAAATGAAAGAAAAAATGAGACACTTCATTCTTTTTCTTAAGAACGGAACTAAAAATATTTTACATTTTAAAACAACACTTACGTTAGAAACCTCCATTAGAATCATTTTCTTTTGTCCTTGAAAGGTATACCAATTATCTCATAAAGTAGATTGCCCTTTATCTATTTATCAGCTTTGGGTCCTAGTAATGTCTTTCTGAAGAGAAGAGGAACATTTCTGATTGATAAATTTGACAGAGAATGGAGCTGCATTTTTTGCTTGCTATCTACTGGAGAAGACAAACTTAACTTTGGTAAGTACTTAGCTTGAAGCTACAAATGTTATTGTTCCAATGTCCTGGTACCTAATGTGAAGAGGCACCATGAACAAAGCAAATTTAAAAAGAAAATATTTATTGGGTGCTGGCGTACAGGTGAGTTATATTGGGAGAATGGGGCAAACAGACAGGCATGGTACTGGAGCAGTAGCTAAGATCTTATATCCTGATTATATAGTTAGTGGTTGAGGCAAATTAATTGGGTCTGGCATAGAGTTTTGAGATCCCAAAGCTATGCCCAGTGATACACGTCTTCCAACACTAATCCTTCCTTAACGTTTCCACCAACTAGGAACAAAACATACAAACATATGAACCCCTATGGGGTTCAATCTCATTCAAACCATCATACTTATAAACTAAGTTTTATTTGTCATCTAAACAAGGGGAATATGCCTCTGACAGTTTTGGCTACATAAGAAGGTGACAGTTTTGGTTTTATAATCTTTTTGCTGATGTTTCAGCATGAATCCTCATTTATGTTTAATGCTTTTATATTAGTGACAAAAAAGTTTCATTCTATGCAACTCTAGTGAAAAGACTTAAGAGATTGGAGGATGATTTTATATTTACTTGTATTTTTATAACGGGTGCAATAGACAGGCATTTGCGGTTTACACAGTTTTACCAAACTTTTCAAACTTTTCATTCAATTCTTCTACAAGCAGTTTTTATGTCTTTAAATAAGCATAATTATACTTAACTACTCATTTTTATTATTGTGTGCTAAAAAGAGTCTAAGGGAAAATATAAAAATTAAAACAATGTTGATAATATAACACTGTAAGGATATAAGTTTACTCTTTATTTTCATCTGTATTGCTTGAAAGACTCATTTTAAGAACATTGACAGGATTGATTATTTTTAAAGGAATAAGATAGCATGAAACATCCTGGAAAGGATTATTTCCAAAATAGTTTTGCATACCATTTTAAATATTGTCCAAAGAAATATTCTTGCTGTTGTTGGTGGCTTAGACAAGAAATTTCCTTTATTATCTTTGGCATTGAAGCACTTGGTCCACACTTGGTAAGACTAGTTACTAAGATTTAGGTAGCAAGTTTTAAAAAATTCGTTCCTATAGACACTACGGCTATGGACACTTAGGCATGAGATGCTGTGATCATGGTATTTTACCATAGCAATAGAAAAATAGCTAATAGAATGATCCAATTGCATATGAATGAAATTTTTATGCATAGATCATGAGAGTCAACAAAGCTCAAGTAACATAAAAAAGCCAGGAAACACATTAGTTATTTTGAGGAAATGAAAAAAAAATTTCATGAATAACTTGACAAAGTACCTGGTAAAGGTGTTATACCTACCATTGTATGGTATAAATGTATCTGGGGTAATCAATTGAAGTTGGGAAAACAAGGCTGCTATAAAACATCAAGGATTGCACATGATTTAAACAAGGCAAGGTGAAAATAATAAATCACAAATAACAAATGACAAATTATAAAAAGCTTTATCTTTGCCCATTTTTCTATTATCATTTTTTTTTAATGCAAAGGATTGCTTCTTGTGTTCAGTTGACTTCCCACTGCTGGGATTAAATCAGCTTTGTAGAAATCCCTGTCTTCTGATGTAGACATAGGAGCTCTGGAAAGACCTCACTCACTAGTAGCATGACCATTTTGTCAAGCAAATCTGTTTAAAATACTACCATTTTCAGGCTATACAATCAATGCAATACTTATTGAAAGGAAAGGCATGTGAATGCATATTCACAACAGAAAATTCTTCATTCAAATTTCTTAAATAACACTGCAAAGACCAAATCTGGCACTAAATTCTCTGCACACACACACTTGAGTCCTGTGCCGTTAACTGTATGCCTTTCTTGTTGTGTTTTTTCCTAGGGGCACATTTTCCTATTCTGCATTCTGTCTTGGTTACTTTCTTTGACCTTTTCTTGCTTTCATTTCACTCCTTTTCACTTACAAATCTCTTTCAATCTATAGCAAATACAGTGGATAAATAGCACAATTTTAAATTCTCATCTCTTTATCTTAAATATGCTCTTCTTTGCAGACTACTTGTAGTATTTAAAGTAGTGCTCCAATATTCTGTATTTCATGAAAGATAAGTCAATTTTTTCTGAAATTATTAACCTTCTATACTAAACAAAGGAAAGTTACCTAGGTTTTTAATAAATCTAACAAATTTTAGTGATAATAAAATATGTACAGACTTCTAAGGTAGTAAAATCTCATTTATATAAAATTGAAATGAGAATACTGTGTTAATTATTTATATTGCTGAAGACAATTGAAGCAATTAAATTATTGTATTATAAAGTTTCTTTTGATTTAAAAAACTGTCTGCTAGTGAAGAAAGTCTTTGAAAACAACAATGTACATGCTTATGATTTTTATTTTCTTTATAGTTATTGTTAACTTATCAGCATTTTAAATTCATTTTACTGTTTTTCTTGATAAATACAAAATAAATAAAGAAAAAAGAAAACAACAATGTAGTAACAACAAAAATGACTGTATAGCAGAGAAATTTCTGTGTCAGCAAATCAGTATAGGAGCTGATCCAGGAAGATCAAGCTGAATAGAACTACCTACCCTTCTGGTTCTTGCTCACTGAAAGATGGTAGAAATCATAGATAGTCGTAGATACATGACAGCCATCTGCATTCTTCCCATTCAGAAAGTATGATTTTATGAAGGTGTTACTGCTTGTATTTATTTATGTAGAAAAATAGGATTCATAGTAGTGGGACTTTGTTTTGTACCAAGGCTTAAATCCTAATTTTCTCTATGTTTCCTGTCTTCATGGCTTGCAACATTAAGATTTTAAATATTTTTGTTATTTTCTGCTCTTTATTTGAGAAAACATGCATTGGTATGAGTACAATGAGCACACTGCATCCATTCTTATAGAGCAAAGCTGTCTGGAAACCAACTCACCTTGTTATTTAATCCTATTCCTTGTGGTCAAGCAGAAAGCCTCACATGTATAATCTTTAATAGCTTCTCCAAATTATTACTCCTGTTATTATTTTTATTATTATCATTCTATTATTTTTTCTCTTGTTCAGTGTTTTGACAGAAACATGTGGCAATATTAAAGAGATATTTCCCAAAGGCACCATGTCAACATACTTTCTGGATTTCTATTTAATATAACCTTTCTGAAAGATGTTTGTTAACAATTATTTAACACAAGACACATACACTATCTTTTTGCTGCTGCTGTTGTTGTTTTAAACCTCTAAGTCATGTAAAGATTTTATTTCACTTTTAGGTCTCTTGTGTTTTGGGGGACTTTGGGGATAATTTGATAATAAGGAAATAATTTTGCAAATAGAAGCAAGTCTACTGGATGCCAAAGTGTATTCTTTACAATTTATTCAGTCTTCACTATGGTTGTTTAGTCACCCCCAAACTGAGGATAAACTTACTTCCAGTAGGTCTCAGAGAAAATAGACATCCTAAACATACACAAAACTAATGGAAATGTACATGTTTATATACCATATAAAATGATAAAAAAATTTTACATTCACAATAAGGGTTGCTTTTAAAACAGTTTCTCCTGTCTAGTTTTCACTAACTTAGAGTCTCCTGTAATATTAACATGCTATCATTATTAGTCCTGGCTGTCTGCTGTGAACCATGGAAAAGCACACAGAAGGATTTCACTACAGGCAAAGGCAAACACTGAGATTTTAATGGCTGTTAAATAAATTTAAAGTTAAAAATAAACAACAGACTTAATAGAGGCCTAATTACTGTCATATGTACTGTTTTAAAAGAAGAAAATTTATCTCCATATATGTCATGAGAATATACTTTCTCTTGAAGGAAAATCTTATTTGTCTTTCAAAGTATGAAAACTGTCAGGCAAACAGGTACCACTCTGTTTAATTATTGACTGCTTTCCTTTAGATATGAGATAAAATTAAACCCTCAACCTACAAAAACATATCATGAAGGCATTCTCTTTCCTGTCACACACTCTCATATGTTTAGCTTGTGACACTTAAGTTAAAAGATTGATTAGTTAGAACTCTTTTTTTTTTTTTTTTTTTGCTTTTTTTGTTATTTGTCTTATTGCTAATCTGGTTAGCTTGCTTTTTTTAGAACAGCAACTGTTAGATATTTATTGATTACAATTTCATGTTGATGTGCTTTGAGTACATCTACAAAGGCACAAACATATGAAAGAGCATAAAAAGCTTGTTTACTTCACACATTAATGTTCCATCTATCCATCAGCTATCACCTACTTAAATAAATTTTAATTGGCAAGCAGGGCTCAGTGTTGCCAGAAAACAAAACTTCAGTGTTCATTTTTCTTTGTCTCCTCAGTTTACAGAGTGGAAAAATGAAGCATAGGTAGAATAGGGGAATAAAGCCTGGCAGATAGGCTCTGAAGTCATTACAGCTAAGTCAAAGGAATTTTGACTTTAACGATAATAAACCTTTGTATGATGACCTTTCTTACTCAAATAAGAGGTTTCTGAACATTTGTGTGTGAGTCGGGATGGGAAGTAAGAAAGAGTAGTCCATTCCTGTGTAACTCTGTGTACAGCCGTATATTGGGGGATGTATCTTGTTCTGGTGGTTTATTTGCTATGGTAGTGCTCTGAAACAATTCCTACAAAGTCTCTACTTTGATTCATTGAGACATCTCAGATGTGGATGGTAATTTATTTTCTTTTGACCTTCCCTTGTTCTGTCTATCTCAGCTAAGGGAACTATTCACTGCTTAGTTTGCTTAAGTGCACAACTCTAGACATACCAAAGAAGATATAATTATATACTCTGTTCTTAATTTTCATTAATTAATTCATACTGATTTTTTCTGCCAATTGACCTATGCATACTTTGCTATACCTCCTTGTCCTCTACTTAGACACTAAAGAGAATCCTTTGAAACCATGCCTGTTCAGTGGACCAATTAAAGCCTGTCTCAGACCATACTTTTTTATTTTTTCAAAACCTATGGAGTTCCTTTGACAATATTCTCCCAAGTATATATATTATATTAATATCAATATTAATATGTGTTATATATAATATTTATTTAGATTAATATTTAGGAGCATATACATATTCTCCTAAATATTATCTATACACTCACTCTTCTTCCCTATTGGTGAAAGCATCCTTAATTTTCTGAATAAGGTTGGTAGTGTGAATGATTAGGCTATGTTACTGCCTTTATGAATGTAATAAATTTGCATGCTCATTGTTCTTTTAAAATATTTTTCTGTGTTTGTTTCAGCAAAGCTACAAGGTCCATAGGAAGATTACCTCTTAGTCAACATTTGGTAACTTGATTCAAATCAGTCTTCTGGAAGCAAAGTACAAGGTTCAAAGAGCTAAACATGACAAGCAAAATCAAAATACTGACCCTTAAAAGTACAATCTAGGTGAGTACATGAAAAAATAATCTGTCACCTTCTCATTCTCAAATTTAGTTTAATTGAAAACATTATTTGGTTCATTTGGACTAGTCTTTAGGCTCACTGAATTTAGTATGTACTAACTTGAATATTCATTTAACATTCCACTTAGAAATAATTCTTTTAGCTTTGTGGTTTATTTGTGTTGTCTTGTGATGGGTAGCACAGAATAGAACATAGGTGTAGCACAAATTCTAATTGTGCTGAAACACACTCAGATCCAAATATCAGGGAAAGGCTGAAATATCAGAGAGAGGAAACACCACAGTCAAATCTCACCCAGCTGTCTTCCAGTTTCCTCAGCCTTGCTCCTGGTCACTTCCACTTCTGCTGTTTTCTTAAGTCTGTCTTAAATACCCTTCCCAGCCAGTTTAATCCCAGGTCAGGATTAAAGGTGGGAGATACTCTATTTGGTAGTCAGCCTTGAACTCACAAAACAGCAAGTTCTCTGTCTCTGGAGATATGGGATTAAAAATATAGGTTACTACTACTGGCTTTCCCTGTGCTGGGATTAAAGGTGTGTGCCATTGAACCTCAGCTATTTGGCCTTGTACTCAAAGATCAAGAAATTTCTGAGCTATATCTGCCTAGCTTTTGACTGTGTGTTGATCTCTTGATATTTCAGGCTTTATTAAATATGATACATATCACCACACATGATGAAGGCCTTAAGCCCTTATAACTCTGCAGTTCAAAGGAGACCAGCAGAGAGGTAGCTATTACAGTTCTCACTAGATAAGCAACTTCATAGACAAATGTTTGTGTGAATGCAAAAGTCATATGACATCCTAACTTATTCTTGAGAGCCATATAGCTGTCCATGTGATCAAATTCCCTATTGCTTTTAACCAACCAAGGGATATAAGTATTGGCTTATGCCCAGTGTGTTATATAAAGAAGCAGGAATTGAGACATTTGGGACTTTATGGAAGATATTCTTTGTCTGATTTTGTCAAGCTGGCAGAGAAATGTATTTTTAATAAATCCAAGGGTTATACCAGGAGTTTTCTTTTGGACCATCAACTATCTATCAAATCATGACACAGAGACTTATTATTAGTTTTGAATGTTTGACCTAGCTTAGGTTCATTTTTAGCTAGCTCTTTTAACTTATATTAACGTTTATCTACCTTTTGCCTATGATCTTATTACCTTTCTTGCTTCTGTGTATCCTACTTTTACTGCTCCTCTATGTCTAGCTGGCTGGTATCTGCCTGGCTTCTTGTCCTGGGCATTTCTCTTGTTCTTTGAACTGTTCTCTTGTTCTTTCTGTCTTGAGACTAATTTTTTTCCCCTATTTGTTTTCTCTGTCTGCCAGCCTCCTCAATTACTCTTCTGCCTAGCTATTGACCATTCAGCTGGTTATACTACCAATCAGGTACCTTAGGCAGGCAAGGTAAAACAAATGTAAAACACCTTTACATCATTAAAATACATCATAAACAAAAGTAACATATACCTTAAGTAATATCTTGCAGTAAAAAAGCACAACACATTTTTGCCTAGTTAAAATAATATTCCACAACAAAAGGGGATGCCAAATAGCATTATATGTTTGCAATTCTGGGGCCAGAGACACTTTCAAGTTTGTAAGTACATGTCTGCCTGTGCCAACATAACCTGGAGATACTGGAGAAGCTTCTTTACAAAAAACATTATTGTTAATGTACTGTGGCAATGTATCTTTGGTTTTCTTAGATATATTTCTAAGAATGAATTTGATGAATCATAAGGTATATCTCTTGGTATCCTTGTCAAGAATGCATCCTACTTTTGCTGTACAAATTATATTCTAATCTTAGAAAAGGCCATCTATTGTCCTTTTAATGGACAGGTAGAATTTGAAAGATTATATGTGTCATTTCAGGTACTAATTGTTAGTGACCAGAAAAATGTCTTTTGAATTACAAAGATTTCTTCCAGTAAAGATGTAAAAATCTGAAGAGCTCATCTTTTAAAGAGCTCTCTTATTGGTACCTATAAAAAGGCAGAAAGGGAAAGTAATGAATAGCTTTAAAAGACTCCTTTGATAGATTAAGAGACAAAAATCAGACTTAGAAAAAAAAATGTAAATGTTTCAACCCAGAAGATCTTTAGGATCTTCTGTGATTATGACTTGCAACTTCTGGTGCTGATCTAGCACTCCTGAAACAATCTTGGAATTGAGGAGAAACGCATTCATCATGAATATTTTAAATAAGTAGAGAAGTGTTTCCATGACACTTTTACAACTGTGGTACACTTTTGTCATTCTCATTGACCATGAACAGCTCTTGATCTTCTCTTATTCCACCTACAACTTTGCCTCTTTTTCAGTCTGTCCCATCCCATGGGCCGACCAAACTTTACAACCCGTGAGCATATGACCAATCAATTGCATGGTAGGTCTAGTAAAATTTTTCCATGTTGTTCCTGTCTCAGCTGTTACTAGGGGAAGTCTAGGTCTTTGAAGATCTGCATCCTTTTTCCATCTCCATACATCTAGCTGACATCATAAGGCCTTGCTTCTGTTGGCCCTTTCCACTGTGTGTTTGAGTCACTTGTTTTGGTTTTCAGGAAAGAGAAGATAAAATCTTGAGAATTTACAGAGAAAATAAAGTATTGAGTGAAGGTGTAGTGTTGAGTGGTCATACTCATGTGAAGGACTCAGTGCTTCAGAGTCATAGGAATTTGGCAATGTAACTCCTCCCACAATGGTGAGCCTCCCCTTTGTTCAAGTACAAATGTTGACAATGTGTAGAATTGCAAGTGTTTTGTAATAATTTCATCCATTTATATAGAAACTATTAACTGCATCTACTTCCTCCTGAATGTTATAGCCTGATATTGTTGTCCTGCATATACTCCCTAAGCAGCCTAACTCAGCCAACTCCTAAATAAATAATGAACACTTTCATGTAACTTTGTTAGAATGCAGTGATTCTACTTGGTCACTACTTTTCTATATGTATATCTGTGTGTTTTCTTTTCCTTCATTCTCTCACTTTTTCTCATCAGTTTTGCAAGAACAAGTTCCACATCAAGGGTAGGCCTCTTGGTGTGGCACCAGGCCATATTGGTTTCTATGGTCCATGTTGCCACTGGAAACAAGGTAGATAACTCTTGTCCTTGATATAGCTCATGGGCCCTTAGTTTCTGGGTCCCCTGCTGTCTTCCAAGACTATGTGGATATGTGTGGTCTGTGCTGTCTACAGAGGCCATGTTAATATTTGTGGCCTGTTCTGCCATTAAGGGAAATGATGATGGTATCAATGGTTCCTACTGCAGCTGAGGGAATGTTGATGCTCATTGTCTATACTTCCACTGGAGATCAAGCTAAAGTTTATGATGTTGCCAGATGCCATGTAAATGTCCTTGGTCAGAAACCAAGTAAAAGTCCATGATTCATGCTTCCACTGACTAAAAAAGGTAAGAAAACTTCTGAGTAGTAAATATTGATGGCTAAAGACAGTTGAGAATGAGAGACATAGAAGACTTGAATAACAACCCCTCTACAATCTAATTGCCCCTCAAAAAGAAACATTTCAGACATAACATTCTATTTGCTCCTGATCAATTTACCTTCATCTGGTCACCAGGGGATAGCAAATACTGATGGATTCAGAATACTTTGAGCTAACACATAAGGGGTTCTGACTAAGACCTAGAAGGACAACTAGGCTGCTGAAAAACTCTTGATGAACTTTCACTCATATTTTCCTTTAAATACCTTATATCATATCCATGGATAAATGAACAACTTCAAATTGTCCAGTTTGTAGCATTTGTGAGATGAATATACAATTCAAATTGAGTACACGGAACACTGCCTCCAACGCTATGTTATATAACTCAACATATGTTATGCTATATAAATGAATGCTATATAAATGAAAACATGCTGTTTTCTTCAGTGCTTCTCTTCTTTCATTGAAAATTATGTCTAAGTTTTATTCATGCTACTGGATGTTCATTTTAATTCTGTATTTGATTTCATCATATTTATTCTATTATTGGCCAACCTTTGAATATATTAAAATTTTTAACTGTCATAAATGTTGGTGTTATACATATTATTATATAATTTTTGTGCACAAAATTATCACTTGCATATATGCAGAAATGAAACTGCTTTAGCCATAGGCTATACTTTGCTTTTGTGAATTATGAATATGTCACATCAATTAATAGTATGGAAGGAATTTGTAACTGTATAGACTTCTTTATATTGCAGCAATACCTGGTTATATCAGATTCTCAGATTCTCTGCTTTTTAAAAATTATAATAGTGTATGACAGAATATTCTCATAGGTTAAACTGTTATTTTGCTGAGGGCCAAGTATGTTAAATATCATTTTAACCACTGTATGCATGTGTTTGAATATATGCACATTGCATTCATATACATATATAAGCATGAGAATCCCTTTTTTGTAATTATTTTCTGAGTGGGTATAGGCAGGTCATGCATGTATACTTGTGTGTGTTCTGATAACCTTCATGAGTAGGTTTCTGCCTTCCACAGGTAGAATGGGTTTTCTCTTATTGTTTCTGCTGTTCAGTTTACTCCAGCATTCCTTACCTTTCAGCTTTCAAAGAATTCTATTTTTCCTCTCCTATCACAGTATAGGAATGATAGGAATACAGTATAGGATAGCTCAAAGGTCATGATGTCCAGGGATAGAATTCAGATCATCAGATTTGCTCAAGGAGCACTTTTCAGGGTTAGTAGCTAGACAGATCTCTAAAGGCAGATGTATTTAAGAGGGATCAAATAAAGATGATGAACTTCTGCTTTTCTCTTCACTATACTGACAAGAGCCACAGTTCTTCAAAGCTCATTCTTTCTCAAGCAGTACCCACATTCTGTCTGATGATTCTGGCTTGGTAAGGTAAGGCATTCTCAAGTCAGGTAGGAGCAAGTTTACCTGAAGATGTGGGCATATCAAATACTCTTTCTTTAAGTTGATGAGCCAAAAATTAGAGGAAGGGAACCTGTTGTAGTAAGTTTTTTTGGCACCCTTTTGGGCCAGGAGGTTTTGGAACCTGGTCTGTGTCGGCTTTTGTCTTTCAAAGAAGTGAATCAGACACTTATATTATTTTATATTGTTTGGCCCATGTCTCAAGCACATTATTAGTTAACTCTTTTGTTTTAAATCAACTCATTTTTATTAATCTACCCACCATGTGGCCCACCGTGGCTCACCTGTATTGTTTTTACCTGTCTGTCTTTTTTGGGAGTCTGATGGAGGCTGACTAAATCCACCCTCCTTCTATCTGCTTGTACTTTAATTTTTCACCCACTATTATAGTGCTATATATAGGCCCAAACAGTCCTTTATTTATAACATATAAAAAACATTTTGACCACAGGAACCAATGATAGCTCACCAAAATGACTAGTCACCAAGACTCATTAAAAACATCCCACCCCAAAACTATATGACACAATTTGAGCTTGCTATAGCAAGAAAGTCCAACCTATTCTAGTGTTCTCTTCCTCATGAGGCGAATTGTTCTATAGGCTCAAACAATGTTTAAGAAGCAAAGAATTGTAATTATGCAATGGTGGCAACACCCAAAGGTATGTGGAGAAGAATCCACATTTTAGGCTAGTTATGAATGTAGTTAGTTGTATAATGTGGAAGATAGCCATGTTTAATGTAAGGTTTTACTTTGGAATATTGCTGTGCTTTGTCCATGATGGCAGAAGTTTTCCTGTCTCCATTCTGGGTTTGTTTGTATTTCATTTGAGGACAAGTCCAGTCACTACTTAAAATTGAGCCTTTTTTTTTTTAATGCATTAATCACATCTGCCTCTCATTAATCTATGGTTCTGGAGAACCAAGGACTCAGCATTTTCAACTTTATGACACATAAAAAATTTGAGTGAATATTTTCAGCTGCTAAAACAGGTCCCCATTATACTTGTGATTATCTAGTCCAGAACTTGTAAAACATTTTGTTAACAGTAACTTTTTTATATCTTATTCATTTTTTATTAATTTTTTAAGATTCCATCTGGTTCCGATAGTCAAGACAATATATTTTGTCTTCATTTACTCAGTAAATTCTATCTTGTAAGTGACTGCTGAAAATAAAAATGGTACAAAAAAACCCCCCAAACAAAAAGCAAGCAAACAAAAAAAAAACCACTTCACCCTCTTTGGAAGGGGGCGCTGTACTGAGTCAGGTAGAAGCATGATACAAGGGAACTTCCAAAAGTCTACAAGGATGGTCTGGCTAATATTTGAAGCAGTGGATATGTAGCTTGAACTGATCATCCCCTGTGATCAAACTGGCAGCTACCCCAGTTGTCAGCAGAGACCTTCATCCTTATGGAGAAATATTCAGAGACCCATGTCAAACATTGAGCCAAGTTCACGGAGTTCTGCTGAGCAGAGGGAGGAGGAATTCTGGTGGTGAGTGGAGTACGAACATGGGAAAGAAACCCCAAAGAAATGGTTATCCCTGGCTCTTGGGAACTCAGAATCTGAAAGACAATCCAAGGAGCTTGAATGGAACCTACCTAAGCCTTGTGCATATATGTGACAGTTGTGTAGCTTGGTCTATTTGTGGGAGTTCTATCAATGGGAGCAGGGGCTGTCCCTAATGCTTTGGCTGGCTCTTAGGAATTTATATCTCATGCTGGATGTCTTGCCCAGTTTGTACATAGGAGGAGATACTTGATCTTCTGATACCTTGATAAGTCATAGTCTGATAAAGCCCACGGAATCTTGCCCTTGTCTGAAAGAATACAATGAAGAGGTGTAGACAATGTGAAGATGGAAAGGAGAGGTTGGAATGAAGTAAATTAATTAATAAAAAGTATAAGAAAAATAAATAAAAAGTAAGATAAAAGCAGCAGGAAAAAATGGAGGGATTTGGGTTCTATCTCTGCCTTGGAGTAGTTTTCTCCCTGTGTGCTGTCTCTGTAACAGTTATAATAAAGTCTATTACTTGTTCCCTTCTGTATCCTAGATTTTATTTTTGTCTTTTAATTTTTTGAATAGCAGAGATAACAAACTTAACAAGACTTATAGACAGTAATATTTTTTCATGCTGAGAAATCTTCATAGTTGTATATGTTATCTTGGTGACTAAGTTATATTAATCTTTCCTTAACAGACATATTTGCCCTCTGAGTATTGCCATTGAAACTATTGCTAGGGGATGAAACTGAGGTAAGGGTATAGGATTCACACATGTCCTTTGTTATCTTCCTGTCTACATTGCTTGTTGTCTAAATATTCCATGAAGTCCCTGATCTTATTTCATAGTTTCCTCTGTTTATAATTTCCTGGTTACTCTCCCAAATTCAAACGCCCTGGAGTTATGTGAAAGCCTTGCTCACCTCCTCCAGTATACAGTGTTGCTATTCCCACATCAATTTCCACAAATATATATATATAATTATTTTGTTAAGTTCCTCTGAATTTATTAGAATTTCTTCTTTTATCCTACTTGTTTTAAATTGCACTGTATATGTATAAAAATAAATATGCAAAATATTGGTATTTTATGAGAGAATGTACTTTATAGGTAATGTAGTTTTATGAAAATAATTTCTACTCTCATAGAATACACTGTGCCCAGAGTGTCCCCTTCCTCTACTCCTCTCAGCTCCCCTTTACACCACTCTGCTTCCCCAGAACCACTCCTTCTGAAAGAGCAAGCCTACAAGAGATAGCAAACAAACCTTACAAAGCAGGATACAATAAAACAAGACACCTAATTTTTAAAGTGGAACAAGGCACCCAGCAGGAGAAAAATTAGTCCCAAGAGCAGGCCAAAGAGTCAGGGAACATCCACTGCATTAAGTGGACTTCTCATTAAAACTTTAAGAGGTAAATGTTTGGCGGAAAAAAAAAAACTTAGGATTAAGCCATTGATTAAATATTGAAATATGTTGGTTTCTAAATTTAAGTAAGATATCTGACATTCTCAAACACATGTAATAACAGTGTCTCATTCTTTCCTGTACTTTTAAGCCTTGTCTCTGATATTGCTTTTAAATTTGGAACAAGTAAAACTGTTACTAAGGAACAAGTAACCTTTAACAGAGACATCAAAATGCTATGTAAAAACTGTGTTAGTTATATTTCTCATAAAAATATAGTTATACATTTCAATTTATTATAATAAAGAACCAGATACAACCACCTTAGTAAGAAGCAAGCCACTCCCTTTGGTCCATTGCTTCACTGGTTTTAACTATTGGGTGTTTGCCCCTGATAGACAAGTGGTGAGATAAGGCATCATTGTAAGTCACATAGTGTGGACCTGAGCTGCTCACTTAAAGTGGAGGAGGTGAATAAGAGGAAGAGAAAGGAATTGAGGTCCTATCTTCCCTTGTAATGATGCAGGCTTTCTGCCTTTCTAACTTTCAACAATGTCAAAGATGAGTCTAACTTCCTTCTGGACATGGATCATTTCGCATCAAGCTAAATATCTAGTCAAACAGTCAAGAAGGGTGAAAGAGACAATTGTATTTAATTTTTTTAGCCAGAGGAGTAATTGCTGTAAATTATGAGCTAAGAAGAAGCCTAATGTTATGCAAAGCAAAAGCCTGCCAGTATACTTGTTGAAGCTAACTCTCCAGGTCTATGACAACATTAAGAACCCTTACAGAACAAACTACTAGAAATAGTTGTTTCATGATGCATAAGCAGTTTAGTTTATACTCTATCAACTCAAAGCTGCAATCTATCCTAATCTGTTTAGAACTTTTGCGAGTAGTCAGTGACATTTTAAATGTGAAGACTTTACATTTCCTTTGTAATTTTTATTAAATTTTAAAATTTATTTTACATACCAATTATAGTTTCTCCTCTCTTCTCTCTTCTCCTTCCTTTTCCTATATCTTTTCTCCCCAACCCCACTCTATCTAGTCCTCAGAAAGGTTAAGGCCTCCCATGGGACTCACCAAAGCTTGGCTTGCCAAGATAAGGCGGGGCCAAGCCCTTCCCCCTGCATCAAGGCTGAGCAAGGCATCCCACCTCAGGAAATAGGGTTCAAAAAGCCACTTCATATGCCAGGGACAGATTGGGGACCCACTGACAGGGGTCACAAACAGACCAACCTACACAAAGGCTTTTTGTTGGAATAAAGTCTCATTTTTTATTCATGTATCCCCAAACTCCTTTCCCCCTCCATCCCCTCCCAGACACTCTGTCTTCCCCCATCTTCTATCTCCTCCCCAGCAAGTGCAGGAGATCCCAAGGTGGCTTAGTTCAGCATTCACTCCAGGCTGATCCATTTTCCTCACCCTAACATCAAGACTGGGTCAGGTGTTCCTCTGGAGGTGCCAGTCTAAGGTGTTTCAGATCCCAAGCTGTTCAGTGGTTCTGGTTTGCACCTTGCTGAACCCCATTTTTTAATTGTGTTATTTAGGGCTTTCGGATCTAGATTCTTGATTTCTCTATATATTTTAGAAATCAGTCCTCTGTTACTTGTAGGGGATGGTTCAACATACAAATACTGTAATTGTCATCCATCATATAAACAAACTGAAGGAAAAAAAACATGATTATATCCTTAGATGATGAAAAAGCCTTTGACAAAATCCAACATTCCTTTATAATGAAAGTCCTGGAGAGATCAGGAATGCACAGATGACAGCCTATGATGGAGAGGATGTGGAGCAAGGGGAACACACCTCCATTGTGAGTGGGAGTGTAAATTTGTTCAGCTACTCTGGAATGAAGTATGGTGGCTTCTCAGGAAACTGGGAATCACTCTCCCCAAGGATCTAGCAATACCTCTACTGGGAATATACCCTAAAGATGCACATTTGCACTCCAAAGGCAAAAGCTCAACTATGTTCATAGCAGCATTATTCATAATATCAAGAACCTGGAAACAACCTAGATACCCCTCAGCTGAGAAATAGATGAATACACTGTGGTACAATTACACAATGGAATCATAGTCATCAGTAAGAAAATATGGTATACTAAAATTTGCAGGCAATTAGATGGATTTGGAGAATATCCTCCTGAGTGAGGTCTCACAAACCCAGAAGGATAAGCAGAGGATGTACCCACTCATTAGTGGCTTTTAAGCAAAAACATTCTCCTTGTCATTGAAAGATGATGGGCAAATAAAGTGATTTTTAACAAACATATATACAAAACAAAACTTCTGGTTTGTCTGTAGAGGTATTGCTTACCAGAAATTGGTGGAGGCCATAGTGCACGTGTGGGCATTAGCTGTTACCTACTGTGATTTTTTTTATCTATAGCTGAGCGTAACCTGGCTTGAGAAGCTTTAGACTTTATTTTTTATGTTTCATGTATTTTAGAGAAAAGAGATATTTTATTACTGTATGGGTTTTTTAATCTATTCTGAATGTTTTGCTTTTTTATATAATATTTGATATTGATTTAAAAAACAATAAGCAAGCAAGCAAACAAACAAAAAGCAAAGCAACAAAAAAATAAAAGCAATTTACAAGAAGCCAAAAGCCAACATCAAACTAAATGGAAAAATACTCAAAGCAATACCACTAAAATCAGGGATGAGACAAGGCTGTCCCGTTTCCCCTTATCTATTCATTATAGTTCATGAAGTTTTAGCTAAAGCAATAGGAGAACACAAGGAGATTAAGGGGATACAAATTAGAAAAGAAGAAGTGAAATTATCTCTATTTGCAGATGATATGATTGTATACATAAGTGACCCACAAAATTCTACCAGGGAATTTCTACAGCTGATAAACATCTTCAGTAATGTAGCATGATACAAAAGACTTGTAAGTTGCTGAATCATTTCTTCAGACCATAACTTTTCCTGAGAAACTCATTTAAGTAATATTCTCGCTCTTAACCACATTCTCTCCTTTTTAATCACTTTTTTTAAAAAAATAATTTCATTTTCTTTTCAGTAGCTGCCTCATAGTTGTATTGTACAGGGTTTAGATTTTGGATATTTCTGCATGAGAGTCTACATAATTTTCCCGAGTTAATTTAATTCCTTCATAAGAGCAATTCTTTATTCCAGACAGTTCTACCATCTGCATCAATAATATCTCCTCAATCATAAACCTATAGTCTAAAATGGCTTACTAGATATATTCTATGTCGATGCTCATAGAAGATTTTAGTTTCATGGCTCTCTAGGTCAACGTCATCTTCCTCTCCAAAACTATTCTTTTTTCCTTCTGTAAGTTAATGAAATTACTATTCAGTGAGTCACCCAAGCTAGAAAACCTCATTATGATGCTCAACTCATCCATTTACCTCATCTCTCACAATCAATCAGTCAGCACATCTTGTTAATTCCACCTCCGGCATATATTTAAAATCTGTCTTCTACATTTCATTTCCAGTGCTACATCTGTGGCTTGCAGGTTCATCATCACTATTTCATGAATAACCATGGGTTCCCTACTAATTTCTCTGACCACTCTGGCATACTCAAAAATATTTTGGTGTATCGTGAATCCTTTGCATAGCTATATTGGTGTGTTACTATAATATAAATCAAATCTATCCTTTTTTAACTTTTAAAGCTGCCATTACAATATTAGAGAAATATTTTATAAGGTCTGACACCAGATGAAACTATATGTGAAATAATTTTATTTTCTAAGAAACAAAAAGGACAAATTTTATCCTACAGAAAAATAATGGAAATCAATACAAAGCAACACTTATTAATTTTGCCTGTGAGATTATATTATTTTTTAAATAAATTATTTAATTTTAGGTTATTCAAAGATACAGATGTCTATGCTCATTACTTATTTTTATTTCTCTTTAGTTAAAGTTATCATGTACTTTTTTCTCTCAAAAACATGCATACATACACATATATGCAATTAATGATAATGTATATATTATTTAAATGTACATGCATATGCATATACTACTTAAGCAACAATCTAAGGAAAATAATATTTATGAATTCATGAGAATTTATGAATTAATTAAAATGAGCCTAAACTATCTAATTAGAATGAATTTTTTTTTAGACAGAAAGAACTCTTGGGGTGCACTGAAAAAAATGAAAATTGTTTGTAATCAGCACTTTTCCCCTTAATGAACAGGGCACTGAGCTGGTATTAAAATGTGCATTTATAAATAGGATTCTGCAGGCATGTGACATTACACACCTGCCCGATAGCTTTAAATTGCAAATGCAAGTTTTTTCTTGTCTTTCTATTTTGTATATATTTATAGCAATTGATCAAATTATTTTTTATATGTTATTTAAAATGCTGAATACTCTTCTAAACAGCAATTGACAGATTAGCTTTGGTATTAATATGCTTTATCAAGTAAGAAATTAATATTAGATTGCAACCTAATGAATTATCTTTCTAGAGTATCTATATCAGAGTAATTTAATTTTAAAAATATAACTTTTGCCAGAAGTTTGCTTTAATAACTTATTTTCTTCCTGAAATGCTTTTAATAATCCTAGGTTTCTGATTTATACATCTTGAGTAGGTGAAAATGCAATCTTAAGAAAAAGCATAGATAAGAACACTGGATGTTGATTTAAACCACAGTCAGGTCAGTTTGTCAAGACTTTCCTCTACACAAAATGCAGAGAAAGTAAAATTAAAACTGTATATTTGATAATTAGCCACAAAACATTTTCAGTGTCCATCTTTTATTCCTTGAGTACATCATAACAGGAAGATCTGTCTCAGCTTCTCAAGTCTATATTTAGGACTAATTTCTTGCAGGTAATTTATTCTCATATAAGAATTTCTTAGACCACAGAGTGAAATAGACTAGAGCATATTATATGATTATTTATTAGTATGGAGACTGACATCCAAATTATAATGATCTCTCTTCTAAGTATAAAAATTAAAATATAATCTGAAATCAATGGTGCATATTACTATAAGCAAAGCACAATGTTTTTGAGAAAAAATAAACAAAGCAATAGGCAGGAGAATGTGCTTGTTTCATTTAACATTGCTATAGTTGTTATTTAGAAATCTAGAGGAATTTTTAAATGTATACGAAGCACAGTGATGTCATAAGCAGTAGACAGACACCCATTTCTTTCTCCTTTTTAAGACTGTAGCTTGCCAAACCCTTTAGATTCTAAAATTACTTAATAATAAAGATGGTTAAAAAACACTGACTACCTTGAATTTTGAGACAAATATACTCTTTCTTTGAAATAAGGTGTAACTCCAAGGATTTATTTTAATGTCTAACATGAAAAAAGTTGTGCTTAATATTTTAAATTCAAGATAGGATCATGTGGTTTGAGGGTCAACAATGTAATTCTGCCTAACTAAAGTCACAATAATCAGTCTTATGAGAAATTTATGTTTATTAGATACACATAACATGTATGATGTCAACAGACTAAGCAAAGCTTGGGATATTTTCAGAGTGCATAATGAATAATGACCATGATTTGATAAAAATGACAACTATTTCAGACAGTTCACTGAGGATGCAGTACAAAATAACTCCTAAAATTAACGAGAAGATATGCTCAGTATTAAATTGAAAAAAATGAAAACAAAAACATAAATTGCACAGTTTTGTATGCAGAAAATTGGTCAAATTAACTTATTTCATGTTTTTGTGAAGACATTGACTGATGAGAATGTTATTTATCATGGTCATTTGGTGATGAGTTTGGTGTACTTAATAACAATAGGTGTGCCTGTATTATTTATAGTTAGTAACTCTGCTCTACTTCTTCTACTTTCAAACTATTAGATGTGGATTAATATATGTAAAAGTGTTTATCTCCATGTTTTTGTACCACAAAAGTTCACAGTGAGTCCAACTATCCAAAAATGAAACAACAGTGTGTGACACCTTAATACTGTGATTACTATACAGCAGAAAAAAATACAAAGATTCTAACCACATAGGTACTGAAACAAATTAATTTCAACATAAGTTTCTGAGTCAAATGGTAGCTTCACTTACATTTAAATTTTATTTTCTTTTTAAGATCGCATTTAATGTGTCTATGACTATCAACTGTTCTATTTCTGAGTTTTTAAACTGATGTATGAAAAGAAACACTGGTGAAGAAGATAAAAGAATTGGCATTATTATTGGAGTTTATAATGTTGTCAACAAGGTACTATGAGCAGAATAAACAACACTGACAATAATGGAGAGTTGAACAGTGATGAGAGAGGTAATGAAATAGTGGCAAATGGAATTCAAGAACAAAAAAAAAATCATCCACAATAATCAAGTAGGCTTCATCCCAGAGATTCAGGGATGCTTCAACATATGAAAAACTTTCAATGTCATTCATCCAATTAAACAACTGAAAGAAATCACATAGGATCATCTCCCTAGATACTGAAAAAGTCTTTGACAAAATTCAACACTCCTTTATGATAAAAGTTCTGGAGAGATCAGGAATACAGGGAAAATATCTAAATAGAATAAAGGTGATTTACAAGAAGCCAAGAGCCAATGCCAAACTAAACAGAGAAAAACTCAAAACAATCCTATTAAAATCAGGAACAAGAGAAGGCTGTCCTTTCTCCCCTTGTCTACTCAATATAGTTCTCAAACTTTTAGCTAAAACAATAAGAGAACAAAAGAAAATTAAGGGGATATAAATTGGAAAAGAAGAAGCCAAACTATCTTTATTTGCAGATGATATGATCATATACATAAGTGACCCCAAAATTCTACTAGGGAACTCCCACAGCTGATAAACACCTTCAGCAATGTAGCAGGGTACAAGATTAACTCAAAAAAAATCAATTGCTCTCAAATACACAAATGATAAAAGGGCTGAAATGAAAAATCAGGGAAATATCATACTTTATAATAATTGCAAATAGCATTAAATATCTTGGAGTAACTCTAACCAAAAAGGTGACAGACCTATGTTACAAGAACCAAAATCTTCAGAGAAAGAAATTGAAGAAAATAGCAGAAAATGGAAAGATCTCATATGCTCCTGAGTAGGTAGGATCAACATAGTAAAAATGGTAATTCTACTAATACCACTATTGGACATACACCCAAAAGATGCATATTCTTACCCAAAGGGCATTAGCTCAACTATGTTTATGGCAGCATTATTCATAATAGCCAGAACCTGGAAACAACCTAGATGCCCCTCAATTGAAGAATAAATTAAAGAATACATAAAATATTGAATACATAATAATTAATAATAATATAATACTAAATTACATCACTTGTATAGAAGGAATTTTTTTATTTTTATATTGGTTTTTGAGTAGATTTAATGTTTTATTAATTCTTTGAGAATTCCATTTAATTTATTTTGCTCATAATTTTTGATTCTCCCCCAACTCTTCTCATATCCATTTCTACTTCCTTATTCATCCAAATTTATGTTCCTCCCTTTTAAAGCCTATTGAGATCAATTTATGTTGTACTAATGTTCCTGCATGTGGAGCCATTTACTGGAGCATTGCCTGTGGACCAGGAATTATAACTTTAAACAAAGCTATCTTTCTCTTTCCCAGAAGCTATCACATACCAATAGGTCCTCAGCAAGGGATTGATGTTCATGACCATTTCTACCAGTCAAATGCTGGGATTCTCTCTTGAGCTTGTGAAGTTCTTATTCATTCTGCCACAATCCATATGAGTAAATATATGTATATGCTTTGTTTTCTCATAGAAACACTGCTTTTGTGTAGTCTTCTACCACCTCTGGCTCTCACAATCTTTCTGACTCTTCTTCCAGAAAGATGCTCCTAAGTCTTGTGAGTCTTGGCAACAAGCAGTATAATGTAGATTTCTCCTTTTGGACTGAACACCCCGTAGTCTTTTACTCTCTGAGCCTTGACCAGTTATGAGTCTCTGTTATTTGCCATCAATTATAATGGCATATTGCTATATTCCTAAATCAATTTATCTCTCAACTCTTACCAGAAATTTCTTATAATTGATGGCAAGATAATCATAGTAGATTCTCCTTTGGGGCTTATGACCTAAATAGCCACAGGTTCTTGGCCTTAATACTGGTGTCAAGTATGGGTTCCATATTGAAACCGGCCTTAATTACAATCAGGAAGTAGTTTCCCATGCTAATAAAATTCATACAACTGTGGTATTAGAAGGCAGATCTTGATCAAGCAGATATTAAGGTAGCTCACAGTATTTGCAACTTAATGGTTCCTTTTCTCCTCCAATAGCATGCACAACAATTTCTAGTATCATGAAAGGTACACTTTCAGTATGAAGCTTCCAAGTCAGTATTCTCTTGATTTCTCCATGTTCTATCACTCAAGCATGTGATATATTCATTATGAGGGTCTTAGTATGTAGTACTTGAAGATAAGCAAGAAAAATCACCTATAATATTTTGGGTTTGTGGGGCTCTAGTGGCCAACTATTCAAAGAAAAGGTAAGCCTTTTCTGATGCTGAAGCTTCAGTCTGCTAGCATGTGTTACCTAATTGTGTGATACCATCCCCCCTTATAGGGTAAGTTTATTTAAAATGTTTCTATTTTTATGAAGCTTCCCAATTAGTCTGTATCTGTATGATTTTTTTAAAGAAATTTTAATGAGTTTTTCTGGTAAACAATGATGATTGTCTTTTCATTTTATGGACCTTCATAATTAGGCTCCTGATAGAATGGCAGGAATAAACTCTCCTAGTTTTATAAATGTACGTCAGTAAAACCATATTGCTTTTGTTAATTAAAATTTTCAAAGTCTCTTACGATATAACCTTATTGAAGTAATTATTATAATTTGATCATGTTACATAGCTCTCCTGGCTATCAAAATTACTGAAATTAATTTTAAATTTCTTTTACTTTAATCATATTGTATATGGAGAAATTTTCTGTTATACTTTACTAATCATTTATATGGGAAAAACAATGTGCATTTTTTTAGTGAGAGAAAGAGACAGAAGATCTTAATGAACATAATAATCCACCTGGATATTATGTACAGTGCATTTTGACTGTAACTGTGAATGTACATATGTTAATGATACTCTTTTTAATATATAATAATTTAGAATATATTGAATTATAGTAGATACGCTTATGCATATTTAGATAAAATTATGTATATAGTAATAATTATTTCCTTTTGTATATTATATTTTATTAAGAAATATTTTAAGGATGTATTTTTCTTCTTTAAATACATAATCTTCAATAGTATATAAAAATTGAAGTTTATCAATCACCAACAAAATAGAAAACTGTCAATGTGTTACACTTCATTGTCCACCTTAATATTAAGGATACTAATCAAAAATTTATTCTGTACAGTTTTCTTTGTTTTGTTTTCTTAAAGAATTTTAATAATGTAATTAATTTTTTAGTCCTATGAGATGAGACTGATAAATATTATTAGCACAATTTCTCAAAGAAAATACTGCATAGGAGATGATTTTTTTCATTTATCTCAACAGAGGTTAGTACAAACAAATGGCTGCTACCTTGAGGTTTAGCTCATTCATTGTTGTATGTCATGTGAAACTTTTCATTATTGCTTAAAATAGACAGTGTTTGGAAATAAGATAGAAAAAAAATTTTTAAGGACATGGGATTTATCAACAGTATTGTATAATCCTAGGATTCTAACTAGCAATTTGTGTGGTGAAAATAGACTGCTCAACCCTTACTGCACGAATTCAAGTTGATATATAATGAAAGCCCAGGGCGAGTCATTGGGGGAAAACTGCAATATTCCAGAGAGGAAACAAACCACAACCAATTTTTGTCCAGCCAAATTCTCAAGATATACAGGGTAAGTGCTATCTTCATGGGTCCTCACCCTGTCTGGTTGCCAATGCAGAATGCTCAATTCTGCCTTCTCCTGCCTGTAGCAGTAAGTTTGAAGCTACGCAAAACAACTGCACTGGAGTGCTGAGCAGGGCAGAGTGTGGTCTACTGGGGGAAATGACCAAAGAGGGATGCACTGGGAGATGGAAGCAGACACGCATTGCTGGATGAGTGGCTTGGGGTAGGAAGGACAGTCTGTCTGGGACCACTTCTGCTATCCACAGTGGGGATCACTCCTGCTCTCCACGGATCGCTCCTGCTCTCCGCTGTTGGGGTCACTCCTGCTCTCCGCTTCTCCACCTTTCTCCTACCTTTTCTCCTCCTCCCCTGAAACAATCCCTGTTATGTAAGTAACTTTTAAATAAAAAACATTCTTTAGCATATATTTTATGGTGGGTTAGTACCACCATAATTGGTGGCCTGATGTGGTGCTGACTCCAAGGGAACCTGGCCAGGTTCCTCAGCCTTGGAGCGAGCGGCTATTTTGGTTTCGGGACTGGCTCCCAGCCAGCCGCAGATCTGAGCTTGGATCTCATGAGAGACTGGATTGAGTTGGTTGCTGTGGCACACGCTGGTAAGATTTGTTGAAGGGAACAAAGGCTGCGCGAGGAATCCCTTCGGACACCTTTACTGCCACTGCTGATCGCAATTGGGACATCTGCTGGCCATAAGACCTCATTACATCTGAGTAAGGTAATTTTTTTTCTTTTCTTTCACAATGTCTGACCAAATAAATGTTCAGAATTTTACCCATTTTTTCACAATGGTGATAGAGGATTATTTTCAGGATTATGCATTTGGAGGCTATCTCAACCCAGGAGTTGTTTTGCTTTTTTGTGTGATAATATACTTTATACCTAATTATTTTAAAGGATCCCAGCATAGAGATGAACACATTCCCCAAAGGGGGTATGAGGCTAAGATGTGTGACATGGATGAACATATTAAGACAATTAAGAAGCTCGTTGCCTCCATAGAGGCAAGGTCTACATTGGTTAGAGAGGAATACAGAGCTTATATTGATAAAAAATTTAGGAAACTGGATCAGAATGTACTAGAACGTGTAGATGTGGGGAATGAGAGAATTTTCCACTCTATAAAATTGTTGGAGAGGTCATTTATAGAGGACTTTAAAACACTGGAAAAGACCATTACTGCTAGGTTACAAGATCATGAGAGTAGTATGGAGATTTTAGAAAAGGATTTTGAGGCAACATCTGCACAAGACAACCCTGAGCCCCCTCTTAAAAGATGCTGCAGTAGGGAAGGTGCCCTACCTAGAGTGGATACAATGAGGGGACTACCCCCTACTTCTCCAACTCTATTCCCAGTTGTGGCAGAGACCAAAAAATCACAATCACATGGAAGGGCTTCAGACAATGTGGGATATACTTATAAACCTATCCACATGAAGGATCTAAAAACAATAAAGGAAGCCATAGTGACATATGGCATACAATCATCTTTTGTGAAGCAATACATAAATTCATGGTCAGCACAGTATCGGGTAATTCCTGATGACAGGAAGAATTTGGCGACTGCAGTGTTGAACGATAGTCAAAGCTTGCAGTGGAGGAATTGATTTAGGGAAGAGGCTAAAGCCTTAGAATCTCAAGATCAAACTGGGAATGTTACCATCTCCAAGGACCAAATCCTTGGGGAAGACCAGTTTGCTGATGTATCAATTCAGGCTACTTATGAGGACCATGCTCTGTTGCTGTGCTGTACTGCTGCCTTAAATGCTTGGGAAAGGGTTTTAGACCCAGGACAGAGAATTGAGTCATATACTCAGATTAACAAGGTCTGAATGAGTCTTATACAGACTTTTTACAGAGGTTGACTCAGGCTGTAAATAGAGCAGTGTCAGATTCAGAAGTTCAGAAACAATTGATACTCTCTTTGGCCTTCAATAATGCTAATATGACATATAAGAAATTGATCATGCCATTAAAGATCAAAGGTGCCCCCATAGAAGAATGGATTCAACTTGCAATTAATGTTGAATATCTACACACTGATGAAGAAAATTGGGTAAGACAAGCCATTGCTAATGTTAAGGTGAGAAATCAAAGCATTATTTGTTTCAATTGTGATAAGCCAGGCCATATAAAGAGGAACTGTAGGCAAGGCATATATGGGAATTCTCCCAATCCCAGGAGTGACTTAAACTATGTAGGAGATGTAACAAAGGCAGACATTGGACAAATGAGTGTAGATCTATAAGAGACAGAGATGGCAAGCTTTTAACATTGGGAAATGTAACTCGGGGCTTCCCCTGAGAAGCCCCCAAGAGTCAGACTTCCAAGCCAAAAAAGGTTCAGTCATATCCAGTCACAGTGGAAGAGCAGTATCCTCAGTACAAGTAACAAATCCCAAGCCTGAAACATTAGACCATGTACCTATAGACAATAGATAGCCTTTACAAGAGAAGTTGATGGTATCCAGTAAACCAACAAAATGCATATTTTGGCAGACCTCCATAAATGAGCAAAGACCAAAGTTGACAATAAGAATACACAATATTTTTATGCAAGGCTTAGTAGACATGGGAGCCGATGTTTCGATCATAACTTCACAGGCGTGGGACCCAAGGTGGCCTCTGAAGGAGGTAGACGTTCAATTTTTAGGTATTGGGACATTGTCTCAGGTAAAACAGAGTGTGAGATGGCTCAAATGCATAGGACCAGAAGGACAGAGAGGAAGATTGAAACCATGCATGGCCAACATAGCAGTGAACTTATGGGGTTGTGACCTACTGCAACAATGGAACACTCAAAATAAGATCCCTCCAGGCTTAAATATCAACCAAATAGCCAATCATGGCATTGAAAGCAATACCTGAAGAAGCTATGTAAAACAGCTGCTGGTTATTCAGGTTGCACAACAACACAGTCTAAAAGCTGCAGACACCACAAAGACACTAACAGCCCTGCCTTTGAAATGGTTGACAGACAAACCTATTTGGGTCCAACAATGGCCTTTGACAGAGGAGAAATTGCTAGCCCTAGAACAATTGGTATAGGAGTAGTTACAAGCTCAGCATATTGAAGAATCTACCAGTCCATGAAATTCCCCCGCATTTGTGGTAAAAAAGAAATCATGGAAGTGGGGAATGGTGACAGAATTAAGAGCAATTAATAAGGTGATCCAGCCCATGGGCACCTTACAATTGGTATACCTTTACCTTCTTTGCTACCTAAAGGAAGGCCTATTGTAGTTATTGATCTGAAGGAATGTTTTTTTTAACCATACCTCTACAAGAACAAGATAAAGAGAAGTTCGCTTTCACTGTACCTACTTTCAATAATGCATACCTAGTAAAAAGGTACCAATGGAGGGTCCTTCCACAAGGGATGTTGAATAGCCCCACCCTATGCCAATATTTTGTCCAACAACCATTAGAAGTGATACGCAAACAATTCCCACAATCTATCACTTACCATTATATGAATGATACATTGTTAGCGGACCCAGACATAAACACTTTAGAAAGACTGTTTGAAGAAGTGAAGAAGGTGTTGCCTGATTGGGGACTTCACATTGCCCCTGAAAAGATACAAAGAAGGGATTCTATCAATTATTTGGGATATAAAATAGGCTTGCAAACAATTAGAACTCAGAAGGTAAAACTTAAGAGGGACAGATTAAGGATACTTAATGATTTTCAGAAACTATTAGGGGATATCGCCCACATACGACCAGTTATTGGTATTAAATCCATAGATTTGTTCAAAACTTTAGATGGAAATAAGGATCTGAATAGTCCCGAGGAATTCTCTGCTGAAGCTGAGAAAGAATTAGCATTGGTAGAAAAGAGATTACAAGAAGCACATGTTAACCGTATAGACCCAGATCTCGACTGCCTCCTGGTTATTTTGCCTTCTGAATATTCCCCTACAGGAGTCATAATGCAAAAAGAAAATATTATAATAGAATGGATATTTCTGCCACATAGACCAAGTAAAAAACTGAAAACATACATTGAAAAGATTTCAGATTTGATTTTCAAAGGAAAATTCAGGCTGCAACAGTAGACTGGAAAGGATCCGGCAGAAATTTTTGTACCTTTGACCAATGAGGAAATTGATCGATCATGGGCAGACAATGCACCTTGGAAAAAGCCTATAAGTGGTTTTCTTGGGGAGATTAATAATAAATAAATAAATAAATAAATAATAAATAAATAAATAAAAAAATAAATAAATAATAATAAATAATAAATAAAATTAATAAATATTAATAAATAAATATTTATTAATAATAAATAATAAATTAATAATAAATGCAGGAGTTGTATTTCATATTGAAACTGCTGATTTTATTCCTGATGATACAGAATTAACCTTTTTGTTTGTACAACTACAGGATATCATCAGAAATAGAACACATCCTGTGTATATAACACATGCCAGAGCTCATTCAGGCCTTTCTGGCCCTTTAGCACAGGGTAATGATGAGATTGATTGGTTATTGATAGTGAATGTGGTAGAAGTCTCAGAATTTCACAAGAAGCATCATGTCAATAGCAATGGATTAATGAAGAGTTTTCCCATCACTTGGCATCAAGGAAATATTGTGAAAGTATGACAAGTGTTCCCTTTATAATCAACCATCCTTACCCACTGGGAGTAATCCTAACGGTACAAGGAGCAATGAGATTTGGCAGATGGATGTGTTTCACTTCCCATAATTTGGTAAGATGAAATATGTTCATCATACACCATTGACACCTACTCAGGAATGCAGTGGGCTACCACCCTGAGTTCTGAAAATGCTAATGCAGTACTCACTCATCTTCTGGAAGCCATGGCCATATTGGGAATTCCTGATCAAATTAAGACTGACAATTCTCCAGCATATGTTTCCCAGAAAATGAAGCCAATTTTTGGATATTATGAGATAAAGTACCTTACTGGGATACCACACAATCCCACTGGACAAGCAGTTGTGGAAAGATCCCATCACACCTTGAAAGAGATGCTTCATAAACAGAAAGGTGGTATGAAAAAAATCTAGGGAGAGATTACAAAGTGCCTTGTTGACATTAAACTTTCTTAATGCTGATGAGAAAGGAACTTCAGCTGCAGAGAAACACTGGGTAATAGAAAGGACTTCTGAGTTGAATCAATCTGTTTATTTCAAGGATGTACTAACTTCAGAATGGAAGCCAGGGCATGTGCTTCATTGGGGTAGGGGTTTTGCTTTTATTTCCACAGGAAAAGAGAAAATATGGGTATGAACAAGTTTGATAAAGAACCGATTCGGAAAGGAGAACCCTCCTGAGGAGAAGGAGTAATGGCTCGTCTACTGATAAGACAATTGGATATGTGGTAAGGAACATTCATTTAACTAAGGTGTGGCAGGGTCTTAATTTTGTTTTTACAGAAGAATGGATACAACCCTCTTCACAAAGCTAAAAGGATACTGAATGCTCAGACTTCTGAAATGTTATAAGGACTACAGGGGATTACAAGGATGCCTGACACTGACAGGCGCTAAGGGTAATTTCTCTATTCTCACAACTGCACATCTATATCTAATGATTATGTATTTATGTATATAAAGGAGGTCCTGGTTTGGTAACAAAAAAGGCTGGCTTTGGGGGTGGAGCAAGTGGCTTTCTCCCTCTCTAAACCCAAGCGTATTGGTAAATAAAACTTTAGAGACCCTGTCTCACATCAGAAAAGCCACCTGAGGTGAGACAGAAAAATAGATGAAACATATAAGGACCAATGTTATCTCACTTTTGCTTTAAATCTTAAATCTTACTTCTTTCTACATTTATTACTCTCTTAATCTAAAAATCTTGTCTGCACACAATTCTTTCTGATGGTTCAATATGTTCAGTTAATAGTATTCATTGGATTCCCAACTATAAAAAACAATTTCTCCTACCAGCACTCTCCAAGGCATCCAGAAAGAAGATGGGGCCCCCACTGAAAAAAAAAAGCAGAAAACAAAAGACGTTTGAGAAAGAAGGAACCTGCTATATGTCCCTCAGTGATCACTTCTGAGGTATAGACCAATCAGGACAGTTGTAAGATAGTTTCATATCATATTTTTAACAAGAATTTCAGATGGACTCACTCAGTACGATGAGAATGGTTATAGACATTTGTGGAATGATTATATATATGTTTACAGTTAATTCATTAGGACTTAACTATTGTTTAGTTAAGGACCCCACAGAGATACCGTCACCCACAGGCCAGCATGAAGCAACTTAATGAAAGAACTACATCCCTTTTCCAATAAGTTGGTCATCCAAGGGAGGGTTATGGTCAATTATCATTTAGATATGATGGTTATAAATAAATCTTGGGTAGAGGATAGAATGATATTATAGATGTAGGAATTTCAAAGAGAGAGAGAGAGAGAGAGAGAGAGAGAGAGAGAGAGAGAGAGAGAGAGAAGGAAAAGATAATAGATAGGAGATCATTATACTTGCAAACAACTATTAACCAAAGGATGTATGAAAAGTAAATAGCCATGGTACAAATGTTTGTATATTGATACAAATGGGAAATCAATCTATATGTTTGATTGAGATAATATGTATATTGCTACAAAGTTGAATGTATAATTGCCTTAATTTGCACGTGTCTACTTCTGTTTAAAATATTTTTCACACTGGTGTGTATTAAGCACATTGCAATTTCTACCTCTAATTATTTATGCTAGCCATAACATTTGTTGTAACATATACACAAGTTGTTTTTTATAACTCTGTTTAGATATTTTGTATAATAACATATAGTTAGGATATTGTTGTCTTTTGATATGAAATGTGTATTTTTGGTCAATATTCATAAGATTGTTATACTTGAAATTATTATGGAGGAGCTGTACACTCATTTTGGAATGCCTATTTTTACAATGTTAGCTTCACTTTCTTGGTTGATTGGGATTGCAGATTATGGTTACCCAGATTTGCCACCTAATAGTCAGGGTACTCAGGCTTTTCTGAAACATGTTAGAATATGCCAGGTAGATAGGCATCTTCAACTACTTCATAGACCGAGAGAATATGGCATTCAAGATTTTGTTATCTCGAATTTGGCCTTGAGATTCATGACAACTCCTGGTATCACTGTTCCTTTCTCACAGTGGTGTTGAGCATCATGGACATCTTGCAAAGAGATTGTCTTGTTTGGCAAACAATGGCCTGAGGGACAAAGAACGGCACTTGCCCTGACTGCTGTCAGCATGCTCACTATCTGAAATGGACGAGCAGGATGAAGGATAGAGACTGCGGAAGCCTGCCTAGACAGGATAAGACGATCCTACCAAAAAATACCCTGCTTCTATGGAGGCTTGTCAGATATCATAGATCCATAGCCACAAGGATGGATGCTCCTGTTGTACAGAGAAGTGGTGGATGACTGTCCAGGTAGTTAACTGTCCTTGTCTTCTCCTAAATTTTGGAAGTTACTTCATCATGCTTCCAACTTCAGTTATATATTTTCCTTCTCAGGTCTTGATGGTGTTGAAGACTGGATAGTTGAGATGGTTATTACTTCACATCTCAGCAAGAACACTCAGGTGTTAGAACTTTATTGTTCGAGATAAACAGCCTTGAAGCAATCTCTTTGCATTTCCTCATATCAACATTTTAGACATTAAATTGCACCTTGTATTTGTTGTTTGTTAGTGGTAGTTTGACCTCACTTATGTTAGTACCTTTCTCTTCCCCAGACACTGCCTTATGATGATCCCTATAGTATGTAGATTTATATTTAGTTTAGAACCCTCTTATTTAGACAGAAGTGGGAGAAGTAGAGGGAAATACGAAGCTACGCAAAAAGACCCACGCTGGAGTGCTGAGCCAGGCAGAGTGTGGTTGACTGGGGGAAATGACGAAAGAGGGACTCGATGGAAGACGGAATCGGACGCGCATTGCTGGACGAGTGGTGTGGGGTAGGAAGGACCGTCTGGCTGGGACCGCTCCTACGCTCTGCAGCGGGGATCACTCCTGCTCTCCACGGATCGCTCCTGCTCTCTTCTTCTCCTACCTTTTCTCCTCCTCCCCTGGAACAATCCCTATTATGCAAGTAACTTTTAAATAAAATACCTTCTTTAGCATATATTTCATGGTGGGTTAGTACTGCAATACCTGCTTTATATATCTTTCCCTGCCCAGCTCTTTTACCTCTTAGTTCAATGCTGTACCATAATCTTGGAGTCAGGATTAAAGTTGTGAGTTACCAATGCTTGGTTCTTAGGCCTCAAACTTACAGAAAAGCAGAAAGAGCTCTGTGATGGGATTAAAGGTGTACATCACCACACTCTCTGATCTTCGTGGTTTGACTCTGAGTGATTCTATCCTCTGATATTCCAGAGTGAATTTATTAAATATATAATATGCCAACACAAATATTCATTTTAAAATTTCCTTTTAATACAGATATAAATTCAGATATGTACTTGGTTTACATGAAAAAATCAACTTTCCAGTTGGTTGAAGTGGCTCATGCCTATGATCCCAACACTCTGCAGGCTTAATCAAGAGGATTGCTATGAGTTTTATGAACTCAATAAAGAGTTTCAGAATGCCTGAATGACCTATGTAAACCTCCTTTTAAATAAAATCACTATATAAGAAATTAATGGCAAATAATTGTTATTCAAAGGCTGAATAATGTTATAACTTGAAACACACAAAGTAAAATTATAAACACAAATCTTTTAGTAGAAACAACAAATTAGCAGGCAATCCCACAGCTCCCAAAAGATCAAACAAAAAAAAAATTGTTCACATTTATGTTATGATAAGCTAACAATTGAATCACTGCTGTATTTTAATAGTTAATATCTATAGTCTTAATCAGTACTAAAATTTAAATATGAAATGTATCTAATTTACTTATTCAGTAAATAAAGATTTAAAAACAAATAAGCATGTAATATATTTCAATAACATAATAAGATGCAATATTTGCACTATTAGCATGATATTGGCATTGTTGAAATAAATAAGTATGGGAGGAAAAATAATCATAGTTTGTCCAGTTGCTGAAAAGCACTGAATGGGTTTCAGCAGGAATAAGAGAGGAGATGACATTAGAAATTGGGATGCCAGGCTGGAGTAAAGTAATATTTCCTTGTCTCTTTACTGTTGCCCAAATAGAGAACCCTGAGAAAGAACAAGTTAGAAGAAAAATGGATGTATTTTACATTTTAGTTTCAAAAGGAACATAGTCCATTATGGTAGAGAAGGTATGGCAACAGGACCATGAGTATTAACAACTGGGGAACAAGTGGCAAAATACATAACCTATGAGGTACATTTCTTATTTAATCTATAGTCATCACTAAGCAATATAAAAGACAAATCCATTGCTGTTAACTTATAAAAATAGGGTAGAAATATAATCATAGTTTGTCTCCATTGGGAATGTTCAAGAAATTATGCCTTGTCCCCCTATATACTTTTATAATGCTTACAATTTTATATCCCAGAGTTCTGAGTCTAGTTACCTATTAGACATGGAATAGATTTCCTTCCTTGGAAATGAATAAGAATCATCTAAATGAGGGTAGAAACCAAGGTCTTGATAATCCTGTATAAAGCCTTTCTAAATTAGTACATAAAAAATTGACAACGATAAAGACTTGCAGCAGGGTACTGCTGGAACATGCCTTTAATCCTAGTGCTTTGAATGGCAGAAGCAAAGGCAGTTGGATGTCTGACATAAAGGTCAGCCTGTCCTATAAAACGAGTTCCAGGACAGCCTGGACTGTTATATAAGGAAACTCCTGGCCTCAAAACCAAACAAAAACAACAACCAAAGCCAAACCAAACCAAACAAAATAAATAAATAATCACGAAGCAAAGCAAAAAGCCTGACGAGAGACACCCTTCATAACCTCCAAAGTATCCACTGAACAGTAGGAAAAAGACACCTTGGAATATATGTAGAGGGCCTATAGTTCATTATTAACAAAATTACATAGATGTAGGGGAGATTCTCTATGCTTAGAAGACACACATCATATGAAACTCTAGAACTATATAGAGCAGACCATGTGAGTTTTACCTGGATTATGCAAATACATTTTAAATATTCCCAAAATATGCAAATGTCCCCAAAAGTTTACTTTATTTGGCATAAAATCTAAATTCTTTGCAGAAGGGAATTGGAGATATTGAGTTATCTCTTTCTTACAACACTCTTTCTGCTTTAAGTTCTGAGTAGCAAGTTTAGATCATGAGTTTTACAGTGGCAAGCCTCTTTTCAAAACATGAGAGGCTTCTACTCACCTAGTAGAGAAACTAAATCTGATAAATTAAGGTAAAATGTCTATACTGTTTAAGGTCATAGTACTGGCTGTGTAAGAATTACACAGAATTTGTATACAGGCTAAGAGATTATTCAAGTCTACTGCTTTAGATAAGAGCTTAACAGCCCCACTGGAAGTAGATTGACCAGAAGCCCAAATCCTGCATAAAAGGGGTTAGTAGTCACAAGGCCATTGACAATGAATCTCTCTCTTATCATCAGCACCGAATTCTAATTCTGTTTTCCTGGCAGCACTAGAAAATAAAAGAACACATCTGCACTGCTTTAGAATTTAAAATTATTTATGGAAAGATAAAGGCTCATGAAAAGAAATGGACTTCCTGCTGGTCAGAAGAATGGAATCTCAGCTCTACCTGCAGTCACTTTGTGGAGAGTTGACATTCTGATCTGCTGCAAATATTACAACATTACATATGATTATGTCCTCCCTGAGGAGAGAATCCAGGAGTCCCAAGGAGAGTCAGTTTGGTCTGGTCTGGAATATCCAGATGAGATAGATTTGAGTATCAAGGCTGACTTAGGTGTTCCTCTATAGGGAATGGGCTCCAAGATGTCAGTTCATACACCAGGAATATACTCTGAAGGAGGGAAATGAGGGGAAATAGTGGTAGATATGAAAGAAAAACTTATTAAACAGAGAGAGAGAGAGAGAGAGAGAGAGAGATAGAGAGAGAGACAGAGACAGAGAGAGACAGAGAGACAGAGAGAGAAGAGAGAATCCAGCTGGGTTAATCACTTGGCCAGAAGACAATCCTATGGAAAAGTTGATTCACTAAAAGACACATTAATAAAATTCATCTCCTTAATAAATTAACATGATGTCTCTTTCAGAAGCTATTAAGTCTCCTCACTTTAAATGCAGTTCTTGCAGATGTTCATTGCTAATGCTGCTGGTTTTGTTGAGTTCAAACTCAAAAAGCATAGCTTTTACTTTTCTATTTTTTTTTTTATCTCTTTCTCGTTAACTCTTTTCCAGTTACTATTCTTGGTCTCTCTGTCTCCAAAAGTCTAAGTGTGCTCTATCCTGACACTCTGGGCTTCATCACTGTTATCGAAAGGACATCCCCATGGCTATCTGCCTCTCTCCATTCCCAATGTGAAAGGCATGATTTTTACCTCTGTCTCCTCCTTTCTCCATCAGGCAGCTACTGAGATTTGCAGTTTAGCTGCCTTCTGGGTTTTCTCTCAGATGTTAGTGAAATTGCCATCAATATTATGCTAAGATATTGAGAGTAGTTCTATCTAGTGGATGGGGCAGGGAGGCAGTATTGTTGGCTTGGGGTGGGTGGGTCACAGAAAGAGACACTTTGGCTGTGCTCACATGGAGACTTTATTAGAATAAGAAGTAGGAGAGGAAAGAAAGAAAGGAGAGAGAGGAGAGAGAGGGAGAGAGAGACACCTGGGCAGCGTGGGGAGGGGGGGAGGAATAAGAGGAAGAAGGAAGGGAAGTTTTCTTTTTCTTACCTTTTCTAATAAGTTATTACTCTATGATACATTTTAAAGTCAGACAAAGTTAGTTTTATTATCATGGATATATAGAATTAATTAAAACTATGTTATATAATTATTAAATATCAAACTTTTTTAGTTTATCAGTTATTATAGTTTATTTTATTAATGAATGTGTTTAATATCAGAATGTTGGGCGAGCAAGGTTATTGCTTATTTATGTTTAATAAAAATAATCTGGAATATGAGAGAGTCAACCACAGAGCCAGGCCATGAAGGTCAGGGTGTAGAGATCCACACCTTTATTTCTAGCTTAGGAATGTGGAAAGAGGAAGCTAAGAGAGCTGAGCAGCGGAAGGAAAGAGAGTTTTCAGCTTCCCCAGACACCTCCTTGGTGGACCAAGGAGAGAGAGGTTTGGAATCCGGGATTTCGTGAAGACAGGCCTGAGAAGTTGGCAAATGAGAAGTGCCTGTGGCTACTTTCCTCTCTCTGATATTCCAGGTTTTCCCTAATACCTGGCTCCCAGTTTTCCTTATTAGAATTTGTATAATAGGCCAGGACTCCAGGAAGTGGGTCAGAGCACTAACAATGAAGTTTTTGAGTCCATTTGTAAGTTCCAATATTAATAAAGATTCCACAAAAAGAAATATTGATTTCCATGGTAGCAATACAGATTTAGATTTTCACCACCAGTATATGTATGTTTCCATTTCTTTATAGACTTTCCAGCATTTATTATATTAAAGGAAATGTAGTGTTGATATAAGGAAATACTATTCACCCCAAAAGTGTATGCATTTCTGGGTTGTGCAGCACTTTCCTCTGAAAGAAAACACTAAAACTAGAAAGGTAGCAACTTAAGACCCAGATTATTCTAAAAGAAGTGAAATAATTTATTATCCAAAGAAGGTTGTTCAGTTTACTGAGTAAACAACTAAAAGCCTTCATGAAATCTCTGAAACTAACCATATTTCCTGGGGATCTTCATTCTCCACGCTTATACTCATAGTAAGGACTTCTGAGAGACACTACTTGACAAACCTAGCTTAACAGAATATGCAGAAACTAACCAAGCTCCTTGAAAGACAAACCACCAGAGCTACCTAGATAGAATACAGAAGCAATTCCTGGTGATGGAAGAGGCTCTGATGAACTGAGATGCCTGAAAGAGGCTGTCTGAGTGGAAATTACACAGTAAGCTCCATGTTTCTAGCATTCATGACACATCACTCATGTCATAGTGGGCTTGATGTGATACAACTGTCTTTATGTCATTTCTTTTCCCATAAATGACCTCACACAGTATTCCAATAATGAACCCCAATAACATGTATTGGTTCACCAAGCTGGAATTTGATGATATCCTTAATTTCTTTTGTCTTCAATCCTTATCTGAGGAGAATAGATGTTTGCTAGCACTTTTTTAGGAGTAGTTTCACATGGATGTGACACTGTATAATGTACAATGGATAAAAGTGGAGTATATTATATGCTGCAAAATAAGCCAGACCAAAAAAAAATTGTAGACAAAAGTCACATGTTCTTTCTCATTTACAGAAATTAGTGAGTCCTTTAAAGTAGAAAATGGTATTGTGAATGTCAGAAACAAGGGCTAGAAATACAGCAAACAGAATGAAAGCAATTAAAAGTTATTTTTTCGAAGACAGCAAAGTAGGCTGGGAGTTCATGGTTAGAGACTGAAGGTGGCAGGTTGGATAGACATGATCAGGGCATGGTAAAATATACATAAAATATAAACAAACCTCATTCTTTTACAGAATTATTATGAGTTAAAATGTGAAGAAAGTTAAGATCATAGATTCTTAGGAAAAGTGTGGCATGCATTGTTTATTGTGCATATAATTATGCTATCTATTATGACAGTATTTCTCAATAAGCTTATATGAAGCAGATTCTGAAATTGTGCCAAGCATAAGGGCAAGCTGAAGCCACTAGAAGATTCCCCAGATTATTCTTATTTTGAACTCTATATTTATGTTATTTTTATATATAGTAGTTTATGACTATAATATATTATTAAGATGGTGGCTTCTCTTAATTTTCCTCAGAGTAGATGAATTATTATAAGCTGTTATTAATGTTGCTGTTTAGATAAAAGCCTTAAACCTTTGAAAGCCAATATAAAATTAAGTATAAGATTACAAATATCCAAACACATCTCTAACTCTAAATCATATGAAGTAGTGGTGGGAAGATATACAATCTGAGTAGAAGTGAGAAGTGACATTTTTAGTTCTGTGTTCTTTGCTGATCATCATCATAAAAACAAAACACTAGAAATTTATATTTAGATACAACATATTTATTCTAAAGGATTTCTGTTATAGTGTCACAATAGAGAAAATGTGCTGCTTTCACTTTGTTTCAAATAAGTGCAAAATTATTAAAATCAGGAATGTAGAACACAGGAGTCTTGTAGTACTGGGATAATGTTCTTCATACATTTTTAATCTACATAGTCATTCCAGAATAGTGACAGTAATGTATTTTACCTTTCTATTGCTGTGACAAAATACCTTACATATTTATGTAAGGGAGAAAAGATTTATTGTGACCCATGTTTTCAGTCCATGGACATTTGGCTTAATCATTTTGGCAGATATTCTAGCTAAATACAGTGTTAGGAAGTATGTTCACACAAAGACTCTCATTTTATGAGTCATACGAAAAGCTTCTCTGTGGTTCTGGTTCATTGTTAAATTTTTAACAAACAGTAAATACAGGTTAATAAGCTTATAAGTACAATTTATTTATTTAGACAGGGTTTCTCTGTGTAGCTTTGGAACCTGTCCTGAAACTCACTCTGTAGAACAGACTGGGCTCAAACTCACAGTGATCAACCTGCCTTTTCCTCTCAAGTACTTAAATCAAAGGCATGAGACACCACAGCTTGGCTAGTACAGTTTATTTAGTGTTTATCTTCACACTCAAGTTCAAGGGTTCTTAACTTGTCATTAAGATTCAAACTCATTCCATATATCTGCATAATATTTTATTAGTGCTGTACAAGAAATGAGACTTGGCAAACAGATTCAGAAACACAGGGGCAGGTTAAAAACGAGTTTACTACCAGATGGTATGCAAAATGTCAGGCAGGCTTACATTGCAAACTTTCAGTGGTGTTTTAGTTACACAGGTTAGTAAGATATTACTTTTTGTTACATTACTGACTGGGCTAGTTCTGCACCCTGAAATAGACAATGCCTGGCAGAGGAAGAAACTCTGCTATTTCTCAGTAGCTTACTTCAGGCCTTCCCCTATTTTGCAGAGGGATATTGTATCTCTTTAATATGTGACTAGTCCCTTTAAAAAGCTAGAAGGCTCTTGTTTCCACCAGATGCTCTAGGTGCCCGTAGTCAGCAGTGAGCCAGGACAGCAGATTGCGGAAGCTGTTGCATAGCTACTTCTCTTTGATTGTTCCAGCTGCTGAGAACAAATCTGGTCTGGTTACCATAACAATCTCAGGCTTCTCATCTGACTCAACAACCTGGACAAACACAAACCAACGTACCCTAGCTCCCATTTCATAGCTTTACTATGATTTTTAAGGGTTAATACCTCTCTAAAAATATATCATATTTAGGGATTACCTCTTTAAATCATAAGGGTCAAGTACAGTAGATAAGGTAGTACATTTGGAAGTATCATATCATTCGTAGACATAGACAGGATGAGATTTATTAAAAGAAACACCAGTCAGCAAGTGTGATTACAAACATTTTATAGATAGGTAGAAGTCAATCAGCATACACTATCATCCTTTGACTTAAGATATTTTTTAAACCTAAATGATGATATGGCTACTCATCTTTAGTATATCTTACATTCCAGCCAATGACGGATAATATTAGCCTTGAGCATTTAAGCCATGTTTCTATGTAATCTAGTTTTCACTATTTCTTCCCTTTTCCTCCAGAAAGCTATTCTCCTAGGAAGTTTGTCCCTGAAGTAGGAATGGTGACACACACTATTAGTTTTCATGTTCTGTATGTCTTCTGCCATCATAGACCTTCCATGATGTGAACTCTGTTAAGGCAACATACTATAACTTGATTTACTATATTTTACCATTCAACATCTCATAGTAGCGTTCTCTTATGCTGATTATTATAGAATTTTATTCAGTCTTCCCAATGTTCTACATTTTTCATTGTATGAACACACAACTTACAAGTATGCACATATCTTATGGAAAGAAACTTTAGTTTTAACATGTTTTCTTCAAAAGAAAATGTCTGTCTTGTTGCTTATAGTTCCATGTATTTTTTAAGTGAAGGAGTTTGAACAGGATGTATAATGGGAAGCCTGAGGTTTTTTACTTATGATAGAAATAATTAAACATTTTTTCTAATTATTTTAACCAATATGCCATTCAACAATATGTATATTCTCTCCCTCATCCCCTCACACAAATGTTACAATAGCTTCTGTTCTCTTTTTAAATAATAATCACTTAAATTCTATTTGCTTTAAAAGAATTCATGTATGTTACCTCTAACCTACTTTGCAAGTTAATTTTCTTTTCCTTTTAATCACTACAACTTACTTTATTATTATTATTATTACTATTATTATTATTTTGTCATTTGAGTTTTCCTAGTCACAAACTAAATCATTTGACTTTTCAACTTTGCATTTTTCTGCAGAGATGCAGAATGACTAGGGAGGTTTTCAAATGCTTATTGGCCATTGCCTCTCTTTCTTGTTTTACAAATTCTTGTTTATGCCCTTTGCATATTGTCTTCTTTTTAGCCCTTTGTATTTGTTAGTGATGGGTCATTGTACAAATTTTACTTGATATTATTAATAAAATCCTCAGAGCCAGATATTAGGAGAAAGCTGAAATATCAGAGAGGCAGGCAAACAAGCCATAGGTGCTTGTTACCTAGCCAACTCCTCAGGCTGAAAAGAGTAGGTTCTGTCTGCCCAAGTCCTCAAACTCAATGCCTGTGTCCTCAGCTGATGGTGAAGGGAAGAACTTCTGCCTTCTTCTGCCTTATCTTTCTTCTGTGCCCAGCTACCACAATTCCTGGTTCAACTTTTCTAGAGCTAGAATTAAAGGTCAGTGCTACTACTGCCTAACTCTGTCTAGTTTTGAACTCACAGAAATCTAGAGGATCTCTGCCTCCTGAGTGCCAGGATTAAAGCTGTGGGTTACCACTTCCTGACCTTAGGGGCTTGGCTTTTTCCTCTTTCAGGCTATTCTTTTTAAAATATACAATATAATACCACAGATAGGTAGCTCTTTCCTATTATTGTAAATGTGGAGGAATCTCCTGAGTCTATGTCTTGTAATATACTGTCATTTGAAACACATTTGACATCAACTATTCTTTATAATGCTGTCATATTCCTTAGTGGTTTTCAGATTCTTCTTTAGTAATTTTGCATTTTTTATTTGGTTTATGGCCTACTTTGTCTCCTTGGCGTCTCCAAATTTAAAAACTGAAATTCAGTCCTCCAATGTGGCTATATTTGAAGATATAGTCTGAGTAGTTAAGGTTTGAGGAGTTCATAATCTTTTCAGATTGTTAGAACAGAAAACTAGATATTCCTGGCATAAATAAAAAACAATCAGAATTCTAAAAGATGAGAAGCATGAGATCAAGGTGTTAGGAAAATAACTTAATTATGATTTTTAGTGCCTATGCTTGTAGGTAGTTTCCATTTCATATTCTGTTTACATGAGTTTTTCAATAGATACAGAGATAAACAGAACATGTCTTTGGAAGAACAACTATCCCATCTTTGCAGAACTTCAATCTTCTGAGCTCATAGAAGCTTAATAACATTTATGAAGAGCCCATATTTAAATTGTTGCTTTCTTGCTTTAAAATGAGAGTTATAGTGCATTCTAGCAAATCTCATTTGGATATTACTCGATATCTGAGAACAAGCACTTCAAGAAGAAGAAATATTCATTGAATTAATGGAACAAGAGAGATTGCAAGAATCTAGAACCAGCACTTAGTAGGGACTTTGCACTTATATCATAAAAATAGTGGTAGACATTGTATGACAAATCTTATCACGAGTTCAAGTTTGAGTTCTGCTTCCTTCTAAAAAGCCATTCACTAATCCTATTCTAGGTGTCTCCTGATGTTATTTCCAAATTATTTCTTAAAAGTACCATCTCAAATCTAATCAGCATAAGTACTCCGGGGATAGTTTTCCATATATGAGCTTTCATAGAGTAGAATCAAGCCATGATAAGAGAAGACACAAATACTCAGTCCCTTAAAATAGGAGCATATGATAATATGTTTGGTAGCCTTATAAAAAGATTCATCCTTATGATTTTCGTTTTGTTTACTCAAATTCTGGAAAGAAAGGGTATGTGAGCCAGAAAAACTGTATAAGCCAAGAAATGAGTAATAAAAGCCAAAATTCAGTCTTAGATATTTTAGAAAGTAGAACTGTGAGAAAACCACTTCTAAATTGAAACTTTCCACGGTGGAAAGAATTACAACATGGTCCAAGCTAATACTATCTTCTGGTTTTCAAATCATTTAGTTACTCTGTCTTTAGAGGAGACCTAAATTACCTACTTTCAGGGGATATAATATAACATAGTTCATGAGATGCCATTGTTCTTTATGTTACAAAACATATTTCTTTTTATTTTGTTAGTGGCACTGATTGCTTTTCCAAAGGGCCCAGAGTTCAAATCCCAGCACCCACATGGTAGCTAACAACTGCCTGTAAATCTAAGATCTCACATAGACTTACTTGCAGGCAGAACACCAAGGCACATAAAATAAAACTAAATAAATTTTAATTAAAAAATGTTTAAAGAATAGTTTGGACAAAATTACCTAATTCACAAATTATTAAGCCTTTGATTCCAATTTCAATTAGTTGTGTTCTTTTAAATTGTAGTTTAAAAAATGATGTACCTGTGCCTAACAATTTGTGATTAATTTTTTCCCATGACAGAAAGTGAAGCCTGAAACTACTCCCTGTGGTTCCCTTTATTCATTACTTGGTGATTCTGTCAGTGATGGGTACACTGAAATGAAATTTTTCTAAGCTAACTTGACTATGCTCAGCAGGGACTAGGAAGTGTAGCCAAAAGGGAACAAAGGAAAAAAATAGCAGGGTACTCCATACACCTTTAGGCAAACACTTGCTTGAAAGTATTTTCTTCACCAACCGTGTAGGGTCCCATTAACCACTGAGAACAATTTTCATGTGAAATCCCAGCCAAAGAAGAAAGAACTTGATGTCTAAACATCACCTTATTTCATTGAAATTAAAAAAATTGAGGCCCATCGATATGTATATATAGATGTAAGTTACAGATTGCTTTTCTTTTTTATGAATTTAATTATTTTTGCTTTAAGGGGCACATAGACTCTGCATCTTTGAGATAGGTTCTAAGGCAGATTTCTGACTTATTATCTAATGCAACAGGAAGCAGGTGATTAATCTACATTTTTTATTGTGTATTCTGTGTCATCAGGTGATGTAAACTAGTCACATCATTTCAGGTGACTTTCTCTGATAATGACTCGATATTTTCACAGTCAGTATAGTTTCTCTCTTACTTTTCACCTCTCAAAGGCTTCAAGTTCAATTTATGTTTTCTGCCACAGGTGGCGGCAGAGTCTCATGGGTCCAGGATTTTGAGCATGCTGATGTGAGACCCAAATTATCAACTCAGCTCAAACTTCCTTTTAAACATGTTTTAGTTAAACTAATTTCACTTTAAAACTACCTTTTCCAATCAGAATAATAATAATGCACAATATAAATATTCATATTGATAGCAAGTAGCAATGAAGAGAGAGTGTTTCACTGCAATTCTAGCAGCTTGTATAGTACATTTCCAATTTGTAATATTGTAGAACTCTTTATTAAACCTTCCAACAGGAAAGCCATCTGAGAAGTGCAAAGATTTGTAGCCTTCAAATCTGACGATAATTAATATTTGTTGTTTGTAACTAGCAAATCTGAGAGAGAGACAGAGACAGAGATGAGACAGAGACAGAGATGAGACAGAGACAGAGATGAGACAGAGACAGAGAGACATAGAGAGAAATGTGTACTGATTTTAGTTCATAAATATGTCAATATGTTTTGTGAATACATACCTAGAGTATCACTCAGCTAATGAAGAATATTATCACTTATTTGACAGCATATCACTGCATAGTCTTCAAATTGCTTTATGGACACATTTTGTTTTATAAGATTGTTGTCTGTTAACACATTTAACAAATCTCTTATTTTTTATTTTTAACTTCTTTCTTTTTTTTAAATTCCCTACAATACGTATTACTTTGTATTAGTCTTTGTATGATTTATATGTGAGTAAGTTATCAAGATTCACCAGCTCTTATGTGTACATTATTCTAAAATATTTCATTCAGAAAAAAAGAAATGTTTTATGCTCATTCTAGTTGTACATAATTTTTCTTAGAGTGTCACAAATACTAGTTATGAACTTTAGCTAGTTTGAGTAGTTTAGATAGGCAGTAATATAACTGGTTTTCATTTACAAATATTGTATGAGATTGGTTATATCAGAAATACAGGAACTATATTGATTATATATACCTATTGTTAATTATTTGTGTGTTTGGTATGTGATAATTATTCTGCATTTTGACCCTGTCTGACAGAGTGCAGTTTTTTTCTCTTGTATTTTATATAGATGCATTTGTCATTCTTCATTCTCTACCACCCAACACTTTGTGATCTAGACCTTGTATTCCTCATTATTGGAGAACAGTAAATACAAGCCCCAGGTGTGGTCAGTCATAGTACCCTTTATTGCTTCCTTTTACACCTGAGAATTGTTAAGGGTCATTTTAATTTTTTATATTAAATTAAAAATTGAATCATGTAACTTGCATCAAATTTAGTGAGGCATGAGATTAAAATAACATGAAGTTATTGTGACCATATAAAACAATTTACCTTAGTATATTTTAAGTTTTCACATTTCTTTAAATTATATATTACTAATAACATTTGAATATAAAGAAAACATTTCCTTGCTATATCTAACAGTTTTATATAAGTATTCATACAGGTTGAGGTTTTGAAGTTATTTTAAAGCACATAATTTTATGAATGTAAATCACATACAGCATTCACCTTTTTTTTAAGCTTTGTCATGTTAGAACATACTGCAACTGGAGAAATGAGGCACTGATTAAGACTACTTCCAATTCTTGTACATGTATGGGTTTTATCACGTACATGGCAGCTCACAATCATCTTTAACTCTGGTTTCAGAGAATCTGATGGATTCTTTTTGGCGAAGGCACTAGTCATTCATGTGACTTGCAGTCATAAATTTTTTTAAAAAAAGCACCTCTATAGTAGGCCCTCTCCTTGCTGCTTCAGTCTCTATGATTTCATATAAGCCTTCCTTATTTGATTCATTTGTTTTTGTTCACCTGGTGTCCTCCATCCCATCTGGCTCTTATACTATTTCACTGCCATTTTTCATCATGTGCCATGAACTCTATAGGGAGATAGGGAGGGATTTAGTGGTGAATCCCATTTAGATTCTTTTTCAGTGTAATATTTGTTTGTGGATTTTTTCATCTCTTCCCATCTGATGCCAGAGAAATCTACTCTGATGACTAACTAAATAAAGGATTGATTTATGAGTAAAAAAAAAATAAAATAAAAAGATCAGGTAAATCTTTCAAAAAAATAAAAAAAAACAAACAAACAAAAACAAAATAAAAGCAAAATAAAACTTAAAACATGAAAGAATATATCTGTTCTATGACTGCTAAATGAGACATTCCATATAAGGCAAGTGTGAAAAACACATATTCGTGGCTTCAAATTAGTACACAGTTCTCATAATCACTCCTCTCAAATTAGAGTTTTTATCCCATTTTCTTTTAAGAAGAAATAATGCATTAAGATTTGTACTATTTTTCTATCTCCTTTAAAAAGAAAATATATAAGATTTCTATTGATTTCCATTTTGTTAAGATAATTTTATTGAATCTTTTCATAATGCTCATCTTTAGGTTCTATTTTTGTTTATTCTGTTTGCATATATTTATTGTATTAGATATAGAGTATAAGCATAATTTTGATTCCTATGTATCACCAAATTCAATAATCTAAATTATTCCATTTGATTAGTGTTTATCAAATATCTTCTTGATACATGTCATTTTTATAAAAAAACTCAACATGTCATGATTTCTTTTTTCATAAATACATATGCACTTATTTATACAGGTTTATCAACATGTACATATATGTGTGTATATATGTATATTTATCCAAGTATACATTATCAGTTATATTAATTTTGTAGATTGAAAATACTTTAATTTGATTTATTTAAGGGGCAGTTATTAAAGTCTATCAGTTATTCACTTCCATGTATTTCTCATGGGACAAGTCAAAATATATGAAATTCATTATCTTCTCGTTTACAAAAACGCCAGGGCAGCATACATAGCAAATTGCATGGGTAAAGACTGGAAAGTATTAACAGTATGTGGTGATAAAATGATAAAATTTTCATGGCTTAGACATTAAATGAAAGCTTTACTGGCAGATGAATGAAAATGGGGTAGATTCTAAAATGGTGATGAACCTGGGTAGAACATCAGGATAAGAGCCTGTGTAGAAGAACAGGGTAAAAAAAAAGCCAAAGAGTCAAGAAATATACCAGTAGCTACAGGAAAGTGTACAAAGTACAGGAAATAACATCTAGCTAACATGCTTCCTTGCCAATGGCTGAAGGTCCTTATTAAAAAACACATGACAGATGAATATTTGACAGAACTGTGAGCAACTCAGAGAAACTGATATCCAGTGAAGTTCATGGATATAATTGTTTTTCTTTTTTCTTTTTTTTTCCTTCTTTATTTTGTATTTATCAAAAAAGCAGTAAAAAGAATTAAAAAATGCCGAAGAGTTAAACAATAACTATACAGAGGATAATAATCATAAGCATGGCTTATCAAGGGTGGAAATGCAAATAAGATTACTACACATATATTTTCTTTGTGTTCAGCTTTCCCTCTGAATTTTTTTTTTCCATCCCTGTATATCCTTATTGAAAGTCTCTTCCCCCTCCCACCACATCTGATCATTTTTCTTCTCTGCAACTCCCCATC
>PVIH01015083.1:0-50995 GCA_004025045.1 Sigmodon hispidus
TGGAAAAAAAAATTCAGAGGGAAAGATGAACACAAAGAAAATATAGGTGTAGCAATCTTATTTGTATTTCCACCCTTGATAAGCCATGCTTATGATTCTTATCCTCTGTATAGTTATTGTTAACCCTTCCACATTTTAAATTCTTTTTTTTACTGTGTTTTTTTTTTGATAAATACAAAATAAAGAAGGAAAAAAAAAGGCATATGCAAGGGGCTCACATTCAGCCAGCCATGCCCATTGAGGAGTTCTAGGCCAATGCTTCAACAAAATCATAGAAAATACCTGAGGAATAAGTTAGAGGTTGAGCTCAGACATTTGCATACTCATGTTCCTACATACTTGTCTACCTGTACTATTAAGAACATCTTTCATACCCACACAAAATGCATTCCATTTCTTTATTTAAGATTTAGTTGTTTATGTATACAGCATATAGAGAAGAAGAGAGTACTAGATGTCATCATAGATGGCTGTGAGCCACCATGTGGTTGTTGGGAGCCAAACTCAGGACCTCTGGAAGAACAGTCAGTGTTCCTAACCCCTGAGGCATCCCTCCAGCACAATGCATTTCATTTCTATTTTTAGTCATTATGGCATATTTTGTTTTCATCATATGCCCCATATTTGTGATATATAGCACAATCCAGGTGTCAGGTTGATAATATTAGACCCTTCTGCTGTCTCTCTCCTTAACTACATTATCCAGTCCTCAGAAGCTCATGTTCACAACCAATGGCATATTCTGAAACAGTCAAAGTATAGGACTGGATTATTTCCTGCTCTGGGTGTAGGTTGTGGTTCATCTACACTACCCCTGGTCAAGGACCTTTGAATACATCCTACTCATAAACCAAACAGACCATTTTTGCACAGACAGCTATGTGGCCTGCTTCAGACACTCCATAGCTGAAAAGCTTTAGCAAGTTAAAAGATATCAAATCTATTCAGATATTTGTCTGTGGGCAATAAATCTTGTGTTACCTATTCAGAAAGAAGCTTTGCGGACTCTGCTTTCTTTTATCTCTCTATGACCACCTACTTAAACTTACTTTGTGCCACACTGTTCCACATTCCCCCTTTATCCCATCTTACCATGCCTACGGGATGGTGGAGGCAAAGATTAGACTGTTCTTTTCAGGCCTTGCTTTTCTTCCATATGTTCTGTTCAGGGATTTCCAATGAGAACTTGAGTGATTTGTAAATCTCACTATTATTTTTAGTTCCAAAAGGGAAGGGAACTCACCCACCAGCCACTCTGCTTGAGACACTGAATCAAAGCATCAGCAGTAGTTGCAAGTCTCCATTTTCTTTCTTGGAGATGCTTACCTTTCCTTAATATGTATTAATTATTTAGAGGACAATGTCAGTACAAGTTAATGGTTTCTATGCAATTTTCTTTAGGAGCCACTTCATATGTTAAATGTCATATGACATATGTCAGATGAAATGAATATTTAGACATCAATTTTAAGGCCTGGGGAGATGGTTCAGTTAGGAAAGTGTTCACTACCTATCTTTAAAAAATAGAGATCACATCACAGAAACAAAGTTTTAAAAAAGCCAAGAATGGTAATATATACTTGTAATTCAAGATCTTGAGAAGTAGAATTGAGGAAGTCTCTGGGCCTCCCTGGCTAGCCACCTTGGATTAGTTGACAAATGCTATATCTGAGTGAGTTACCTTTCATTGAAAGGCAAGGTAAATGACTCCTAGGAAACAGTATTTTACATTGATGCCAGTGTCCATTCACAGTTGAATATATCTATGTATGTGGTTCCCACTAAGAAGACCAAATGTTAAAAACAGACCACTTTGCCTGAGTTAAGTTCCTAGCATCATCTGATGGCAACTGATTAACCATAGAATGACCCAAGAATATCAGAGAAGTCCATATGATAACAACTGATTTACAACAGAATGGGCCACCCAAGAATGTCACACCCCAGGGTAGGCCATCTGGTGGCAACCAATTAACAACAAAATAGCCCAAAAGTGGTATCATCCCAAGGGCAGCCAATGAGAAAGTCTGATAAGCAATTGGCTAGGATAAGAACAATAAATTCCTAAAAAGCCCTAACCCCTAGCAACCTGAACTCATGGTTTTCCCCTAGACACATGATCTTATAGATTTTGCCTATAAAAAGTCATGTAATACAAATAATTCTAACTCCTCCTGCCCTTGTGCCAAGGGTGAGGAGTTCCCTGCCTGGCTTGAGGTGTCACAGAATAAACCTTACACTTACATCCAAGTCTTGGTCCCTGGTGGGCTCCCAGGGGTCAGAGCCTGGGCATAACACTACACGTGAACATACAAACATACTCAGATAATATCTCAAGTCTCTAAAGAGCATTCTGAAGTTAAGCAGATAGCTGTAATTTAAACATGTCAGATCCATCAACTGCTTCTTGAGAATGATGAATAATCTCCTTCTTGGGCATAGAAAGCTCTCCAGAGTCAGGATCCTACCTTGTCCTTGACAGCATTCTGCAGATTATGTGTGCAGCAAATGTGCAGAGAAGGTTACTTGTCATTTTTCTCCTTTGAAGGTGGTGAAACATAGATAAGGTTCAGTATATAAGCCTAGAGTGACCCTTAGAATTTAGTCATGCAACCTTGAGCATAAGGACTCTGTTTTACTGTGTTGTGCTTGAAGGGACTCTGGCCAGCTCAAGAATGATGGTCTAGCTCTTTTTCCTTGTTCCCTCTGCCTTGCTGAAAACCATTAGATTACATTCCCAAACAAACCCTCAAGGCCTATTACTTTACTTGACTACTTCCTCCTTCTGCAGCTGACTACCATGGTCCAACTACCAACTACTGAAGCCCAGCAACCAAAAGGCCTCTCTGAATACCTTAATTAACATGCCAAATTGAAGTAAACATTTCATCATAACACAGGGTTCCTCCTTTTACCTTTAGAAACGACTATTTTCCTCCATGCCAAGTCTGTCTTCCCTCTATCCAGAGGCAGTCTTTTTCCCCTGGAATAAATACCACTTGTTTCCTTTTCCCTTCCCCTGTTCCCTCATCCTTTATCTCCTGTGTTTGTCTCTTATTTCCTATCCTCTGTTCCTCTGGGGCAACTGAATCTCCTCTGTGCTGAGAACTTGGTCTTGGCATTCCTGAACTAATATTTCTAACTTCATTTCATCATTATAAACACCATTGTTATTTGTCTGAAAGAAGTGGGCCACTGTTCATTAACTGGCTGTTGATGAGAATCATTTAAGAAAAATGGTTAAAATTCTGTTGAGTTCTTAGAGTTCATTATTTGGTACTTTGAAAAACAAAATGTGTTTTTGAGCTTTTAGGTTTATATAACACTCCCTACTTCAGGTGGCTGAGATGCTGTCAAATATGTCTAAGAAAGAAAATCTGGCCATGCATTTCACTAACTCTCTTATTTCCCTATCTCATTTTACTAGCTTAAATTTTTGTCTATTTTTAAAAGTGTGTGTGCATATTAATGGGTATATTATGTGTATGTTTCATTTTCTCCACCATTTTTGTGTGTATGTGTGTGTGTGTGTGTGTGTGTGTGTGTGTGTGTGTGTGTGTGTATGTGTGTGTGTGTGTGTATACCTGCAGTCCATAGGATAAGTTTGGGAATTGATTATCAGATGATGTCCACTTAGCTTTTTGAAACAAATATTTTTCACTAACCTGAAACTTTTGATATAGGCTAAGCTGAGTGACCAGGGAACCTCAGGAATATGCATGTGTATATATCCTAGTAATGTGATTACAAGTATGTGACTGACATAACAACCAGCTTTACTTACTGTGAATTATAGAAATGCTGAGCAAACTATTAGGTCTTTTTGTCTTTTTCACTGGCACAAATTAAAATTTAAAAAGCAGTGGATTTTTTTTGTTCATATGTTTTTAAAATTTAACCAGTTCTGCAATCAGTTAGAAGCTGTCCAATCATCAGAACATTTTACACAGTCACTTGGGCAAAGGATGAAAATCACTATTCCTGAAGACAGAGACTTGGAGTCCATGAACAGCTTTATTGTCTAACACAGGAAGTGAACTAATGTTCATTTGTTGCCTGTTCTGTGACATATGTCCATTTATTTGCACTAAAAAAATTATTGTATAGCAAATATGAATGACTCAGATATGTGAGTTGGGCTATACTAGAAGAGTAAGATAATTGGAAAACTTAATTAGTTTTATTTTATCTATCCTGAACTGGGATTGAAATGCAAAATTTACTAGCTGAATATCCATTGTTTGCTGCTCTGGAGATAGCTTTATTGGTAAAGTACTTGTCTTGCAAGTATGAAGACCTATATTGAAAAGGAAAGTCAGGGTATGATAGAGAAGAATCAGAGAAGCACCTCCATTTTTGTCTAAAAGCTCCCAGTTTTTGGACAAGCCTTAGGTCTGCATAGGAACAAAGGTCAAAAAGCTTAGGGACTGATAACAGTTAATTATCCATGGAATGTCTCAGGACCAGACCATAGCCTGGAAAAACCCAAGCCAGGAGGTAGTCAAAGAAAGGGTTTGGCAAACAGCCAGCTAAGATAACAGAGAAAGTCTAAAAATCCTCCCCCAAAACATGCTAATCAGAACTGTATCCATACTAAAAGACCCCAATTGATGTATAACCTTGTGATTTTTGCCCATTAAAACCCATCTTCCAAAGGGGCAGTACTTCTTCTGGCTGTTGTCATGTCTGTGTGCCAAACCAGGGTCCTTGTCGGGCAACTAGTAATTTTTAATAAACCTTGTTTTTGCATTTTGGAGTGTTTGCATTTTGGTGATCTTTTTAGGGGCCTCAGGACCAGGGCACAATAATTGTGGGCTTGTCTGGGACCACCAGGGAACTCCCCCAGACCCGGAACTGGGTGACTGGATAAGTTTACCTTGATTATTTGTGTTAGTTGTCTTGGCTTTGTTCACTATTCCTCTTTTACTATCTGGGAAGTTAAGTTGCTGGCAGCAGCTGTATCTGAATCTGTAAGGTTTCAGGTTTTGCTTTGGTGAATGTACCTGTAAAGCATACCCAAAGGGAGTAGGAGATATTTCTACTTCTGGGCAGGGGTCTTGAGTTTGATACCCCATTGTTGGTGGACAAAGAGGGTCCCAGTCTAAACCTTGGGTGCCCTAGAGGATCACCATCTGAACTTTGGGGACTCAAGAGGGTCCCTGTCTGAACTCTGGGGACAAAGAGACCCTACTGGGCCAACTCTGTCCCATCTGTATAGTTTTTGGTGGAAGACCAAGGCCTCTGAACCACAGCACTGTCACTCTGTTATGAGACTGCCCTTTTTTCTCCATTTTGTCTGAATTGTATTTATGCTTGTCTCTCTTTTGTATATCAGGGCATTGGCTTGCGCATTTGTGCACAGGGAATTGCCTTGTTGGTCTTTATGTGAATAATCTAGCCAGGCTAGTAGTCATCTTACTTTCTTAAAAATGTTTCTGGAGATGAATATAAATGCATGGACAATGAGGCCACAGAATACATGTTTAATATTTGGACTCGTGTGTTTGTGTGTGTGTGTGTGTGTGTGTGTGTGTGTGTATGTGTGTGTGTTTTGTGACTCTAGATAAAACCTGTACACGGCCAGCCTTTGGGCCCACACAGACAGTAGAAGAGATTATCAGGTTGCTCTTGCTATAATTGTGTATATCACAGTTATCTGTTTTCTGTGTTTCATTGCAATGATGCCTATAAAATCAGAGGGGCAGACTCAGGTATATAAAATGTTAACCAGTGAGACTCAAGGTGAGTATGAGCAGAGAATTCTGTCCTGCTGGCACCACATGAACTTATGTATGCCAGGAAAACCTGGATACAAAGGGCCATAGATACCAAATCTTATTCATGGACTACCTGAAGAATGGTGGACCTGTGAATGGGACAAGTAACCCACTTGTTCCTAGTTATTTCAGAGTGTTCCTACACACTATTAAAACCAGTACAGGTGTTGATGATGGCTAGCCTGTCTGAGAAATATAAACTCCATCAGAAGCCAGCAGCCCCTGAGCCAGAAATTTAGAAATGGTTGCAGAGATTTCCCCCAGCATGGGCTGAGGCTGGGGGCATGAGACCAGCAAAGCACAGACCTCCAATATAAATGGACATGGACCCAGTCAAAGTCCAACTGTTCCCCATGTCTCAAGAAGCAAGAGAGAAAATAACCCCCCTCATACAGAGGCTATTGAACCTTGGAATACTGAAGCTGGTTCAGTCTGCCTAGAACACTCCACAGTTACTGGTCAGAGAGCCAGCAATATTTTTGCCTTTGAGTGTCACAATCCAGAGATCACAATCAGGGGCCATTTGACTTGGACTAGATTACCTCAAGGGTTTAAGAACTCCTCCACCATCTTTGAAGAAGGATCTGAGTGAATACAGAACCCAAATCCCTTATATAAATTTTTTGCACTATGTGGATGACCTGTTAGTTACAGCTGCCAATAGAGAGACCTGTAGGAAAGGAACTGATAATTTGCTATGAACCCTGGGTGACTTTGGATATTGAGCATCTGCCAAGAAAGCCCAGATCTAAAGATCAGAGGTAATGTACATGAGGTATTTTTTGGGGGGGGGGGAGGGCAGAGATGGCTCTCAGATGCCCTTAAAGAAACAGTGTTATAATACCCACTCCTAGGACTGTCAAGCAGGTGAGGGAATTCCTGGGCACAGCAGGGTTCTGCTGCTTATGGATCTCAGAGTTTACTGAGCTGGCTAAGCCTTTGTGTAAGGCCACCAAAAACACATCTGACTTCACATGGATGAAGAAAAGACAGAGGGTATTCAACGCCCTGAAGCTGAAACTCCTAGAGGCCCCAATCCTTGGACTGCCTGATATGACTTGTTTATAGATGAGAATAAAGTGATAGCAAAAAGAGCCTTCATGCAGACCATAGGACCCTGAAAAATGACCTGTGGAATATGTATCCAAGAAGTTGAATCTTGTGGCTGTAGGATGGACCCTGCCTGTATGTCATAGCTGCAGTGGCAATGCTGGTCAAGGACACTGACAAACAAACTCTGGGTCAAAAATTACAATTGCCACTCCACATGCCCTGGAGGCAATCCTTAAATGTCCACTGCACCACTGACTGAGCAATGCCAGAATGACTGATTATCAATCCTTACTGCTCAACCCAGCAGAAAACATTCCAGGTACCTGTTACCCTTAACCCAGGCACGGCGTTGCCAAACCCTGACTTTAAGTCCACTGCATTCACCTTTACCTGTTAGGATCACCCCTGTCAGATGTGGAGGAAACCTGGTTTAAGGATAGCAGCAGTTAGTTGTGTAAAGTGTGCAGATGCCACCTGCATGTCAGATGTCTGCTTAAAAAATTTCCCTCCCTACTTTAGGTCTATTCAGGCTTAAGGATATGTATCTAGACTCCTTTTCTCAGCTAAACTTGTTAACCTTAAGATAGTTGGATAAACTGAGTTATATAAAGGTTTTTATTTTCTATACTAGGGAGAGTTTCAATTCCATATCATTATTTTTAGGGCAAAACCTGACAGAAATACATTGTAAATTTCTAGTCTTATGAAAGCTGCTAACATATTAAAGGCTGTTAGGAGACATAAGGAGTCAGTCATCTTTAAAAATTCAGCATTCTTTAATTATAGCCATACTAAGTATAGATGTAATTAATTATGTTTTCAGTTTGAGCTTACAACAAGCAACTAGAAACAAATGTTTTTCTATTCAGATATATCTGGGCATCCCTCATACTTCAGAGATCTGTAGAATATGGCATTTAAAATGTTTATTTAATCAGATAAAGACTTTCAGACCCTAAGAGTGACCCAAGATCTCCAAAGATTATGAAGCATCAGGATGTCTCCATCTGGATTGTGGAGGTGCTTATCAGGGCAAGACGCAATGCCTGTCATCAGGACCTGGTCTAGTGTTGATCTGGACAAGCAACAGGACATTGGAGTACTTATTGCACCCTTTTGCCTAGACATAAGGTCAGTTTTCTCCTATATGTCCCTCTACTGTTGGAAAAACTCCCACTTTAAAGGCCTGGCAGCTGAAGATTGATGCTGTTAGGATACTTCTGCCTCTAACTACATGGAGACCTGGGTATGGATAAGTGGGTATGAATTACTCTCTGCTATATTTAGTAGATTTGGAAGCTGTTCAATCTGCACTCAGGTATAATTTATCCTTCTCAGATCTCTGCAAGTATTGATGGCTAGGCTAGCTATAACTCTTTCAGTTTGGCAGTATCAGATAACCAGATCCTTCTGCAAGGCAATAGCCAGTTTGCCCTGCAAGTCAGCCTCATATGGGCTGTGGGACCCCAGAATTCCCAACTGCTCCAATCTCAAAGTGTCCTGCCTTGAGAAGTCAGGAGAATGACTGAACCCTGGATCCTCACACTGCTTACATGTTTTAGGAAGAAGATGGCACCTTGAAAGGCACTTCCCTGCTGGGCCCAAGGAAGCAATTAGCAGGCTTCTATTGGAGACGGGGTCCTTAGGGACACTGAGGCTGCAGGTCTAGGGCGCTCTATCTGCAGCCTACTGGACTACACCAGAAAGGTACCTAGAGGCCAGAGACCTGCTAGGCTTGGCCCGGGGCCCTATCTGTCTAGCCTATTTCCATGCCCCAGACTTTTTTCTGGCTAGTGGGGAGAGATTGGAAATCTAGCAAGTATTTCTTTCCTCTTAGCTAGGGTCTAAACAGCCTTGCAGTCACAAGCAGTTGAAGTGAGTGAGGAGAGCAGGACAGTGCTGGGGTGATGTCTGGCTGGCTTGCCGGAGTGTAGAACTGAATGCCTGGACTAAGAAATAGCCATAATAGTGCCCCAGTCTAAACCAAGTCCATGCTGATCAACTTACTGATTTGCTTTCCAGCAACTCGTTTTCTTCATAGAGCCAGTACTGTGGGGATATTCTAGTTTGAAAAACATAGCAGCCTCTCACTTCATTAAAGATTGGTTAAATGATAATGAGCAGATACCTCAGGCCCTTTTTTATGGATCTAGAGTACCAGTGTGGGGAATCTGCCAGGATGAGGGAATGGCAATGTTTATATCTTGAGGTGAAAAACAGACTCAGAAACATCACCCTTTATAATAGCTGCAAATAGCATTAAATACCTTGGAGTAACTATAACCAAAGAAGTAACAGATCTATTTGGCAAAAATTTTAAGTCACTGAAGAAAGAAATTGAAGAAGATATCAGAAAATGGAAAACTCTTTGATGTTCCTGGATAAGTAGGATCAACATAGTAAAAATGGCAATTATACCAAAAGCAATCTACAGATTCAGTGCACTGCCCATCAAAATCCAAACAAAATATTTTACAGATCTTGAAAGAACAATACTCAATCTCATTTCGAATAACAGGAAAGCCAGAATTGCCAAAACAATTTTGCTCAAAAAAAGGACCTCAGGAGGCATCACGTCCCCAACTTCAAGTTATGCTATAGAGCTACAGTAATAAAAACAGCCAGGTACTGGCATAAAAACAGACTTGTGGATCAATGGAATCAAATTGAGGATCCAGGCATTAACCCAAAAACCTATGAACACCTGAACTTTGACAAAGAGTCCCACAACATTCAATGGAAAAAGATAGTACCTTTAACAAATGGTGTTGACATACCTGGTTGGTAGTGTGTAAAAAAAAAAATGCAAATAGATCCAAGCCTGTCAATCTGTACAAAATTCAAACCCAAGTTTATCAAGGACTTCAACATGAACCCAGTCACCCTTAATTTGATATAAAAGATAGTGGAAAATATCCTCCAAAAATTGGCACAGGCGACCACTTGCTAAATATAACACCAGTGTCACAGACACTAAGAACAACAATCAATAAGTGGGGCCTCCCAAAACTGAGAAGCTTCTGTAAAGTCAAGGACCTTGTCAATAGGACAAAACAACAGCCTACAGAATGGAAAAAAGATTTTCAACAACCCTCCAAGTGATAGAGGTCTGATCTCTAAAATATATGGAGAACTCAACTAACTAGAGCCCAAAACCTTAAATAACCCAATCAAAAAATGGGGTTCAGAACTAAAAAGGGAATTCTGAGCAGGAGAATTACAAATGGCTGAAAGGCACTTGAAAAAGTGCTCAAAATCTTTAGCCATCAGAGAAATGTAAATCAAAACAACTTTGAGATACCACCTTACACCTGTCAGATTGGGTAAGATAAAAGGCACAGATGACAGCTTATGGTGGAGTGGTTGAGGAGCAAGGGGAACACTCCTCCATTGTTGGTGAATGTATAAGCTTGTTCAGCCTATCTGAAATACATTAAGTTGCTTTCTCAGAAAACTGGGCATCAATCTTCCCAACAACCCAGCAATACCACTGCTGGGTATATACCCAAAAGATGCACATTCACACTCCAGAGACATTAGCTTAACTATGTCCATAGCAATATTATTCTTAATAGCAAGAACCTGAAAATAGTCTTGCCCCTTGACTGAAGACCAGATCAACAAACTGTGATACATCTACACAATAGAATACTACTCAGCAATAAGAAAAAGTGATATCCTAAAATTTGCAAACAAATGGATGGATTTGGAGAATATCCTCCTGAGTGAGGTATCTCAAATCCAGAAATATATGTATTCACTCATTAGTGGACTCTAAACAAAAAGGCAAAAAGCAAAGCATGTCCAAGCTGCAAAGCACAACCACTGAACAGCTTGGGATCTGAAACACCTTTGACTGACATCTTGGATCCCACTCCCTCTAGAGGAACACCTGACTCATTCTCGATGTTGAGGGGAGGAAATTGGATCTGCCAGCAGAGAAGGCTGAACTGAGCAATATTGGGACCTTGGGATTTCCTGCCCATCTTGGGGAGGGGATGGAGAAGTGTAGAGAAGAGAGAGTGACTGGAGGGGGTGGGAGGGTGAAGGGACCTTGAATAAGGATATATATGGATAGAAAATATGACTTTATTCATAATAAAATATTAAAAAAAGAAAAACCGACTCAGCCACAGATGGACAGCACCAAGTGCTCCCCTACTTCACCCCATCTCCCTTTGAGAGCCATGCCTAGGAGTTAGTGCTGGATTCTGTATTCACTATGATATCACAAGATCCCAGTGAGACCTTGCAGATCAGTATGGGCATGCAATTGTAGGCACAAGAGCTGGTGCAAAAGAGGTGAAATATGACCATGTTCCAGATAAACACACCTTGACAGCTCTGATATAGCTGGAACCAGATGACAATATCTAAAGTAGGCAAGACAGGAGAAGATGGTACAAGGTGTCCTCTCACAAGCTCAAGGACTTGATTGATGGACTTCATGGAGATAAGATTATAATTATCCTGGCAGGATGGAAGACATAGAAAGAGGCACTTAGGAGCTGGAACTAGCTGTCGCTATCTGAAACCCATGATTGGGTTCCATTAGACCCTTGAGAAGAAGGGAACAGAAGAACCAGAGAAGCACTTTCATTTTTAAGCAAACACGCACAGACACATACATACATACACACACACAAACACACATACAAACCTACCCCACACAAGGGGATACCCAACTATATAAAAGATCTATGCTATGCTGGGTGTTAAGGACAATTAAAAGTAAATAATGACAGAAGTTCACATAGGCTCTATAAAATTTAGTCACATTTTCTATACATCCTGGTTTTATCTGTATGATTTAATTAAACCATGCAATTAAAAATTTGTGTTCCCTTGGATTAGCCAGTAACTGCTTAGTAATTTCTTAACTCTCCTTAAAATAGTAAACACATGTTTAGATTTGGGTTCAAGGATCATCTATCGTGCTCTATGGGTTTTTCCATCAATTCAGGTTTTATTTGTTTTAAGGAGGTTTAGGGAACATAGCCAGTCAGAGAAAGACCATGAAAAATAACACAAGGTTAATTTCATGGCACTCTGCATTATTCTCTTTACTTGTTTTATTTAGGTGATTTGAATATGAACTGTCCCCCATAGGCTCACATGCTAGATCCCTTGGTCTCCAGTTGGTGATACTGTTTGGGGAAACTGTGGGACCTTTAGAAGATGCAGCCTTGCTGAAAGAGGTGCATCACACAGGTGGGCCTTGAGACTCAGTAGCCTCACCTCTGTTCCTGTACACAGATAAAAATATGATCAGCCAGTCTTCTGTTCCTGCTGGCATGCCTTCCCCAACATGATGAGCACTATCCCCTTGATGTCATATGCAAATTAAATCTCTATATTTTTTGCTTTAATTGATCTTGGTGATAGCATTCATTATAACAAACAACTAAGTAAAACTTACTTTATTCTTTCTGTGTTTATCTCTCTGTCTCTGTCCCCTTCTGTTTCTTTCTTTCTCTCCCCTTGATTTGTGTGTGTATATGTGTGTGTGTGCATACTTTGTGCCACAACATACATAATAACAAGAGGAGAGCATTCAGAAGTAGGTTTTACTGTTGCATGCAACCTCGTCTACAAGGAAGACGCGACACCAGGCTCTTCTTTCAGCAGTTTATTCAGGAACCTCAAACTCTGACTTCTGACTTACAACAGGAACTGACTAACTTGCTACATCTTCTACCTCTTGGGGAAAAACCCACACACAGCCTAAATAGCCTCTGGGCAGCCAACCCCAGTACACCATGTGAGCACTACCTATAGGTCCAGGTACATGGAAGCAAGCCAGATCCTCAGCCTAGCCATATATGGAAATGTTTGTCACTGAGAGCACTCACCATGTGGAAGGTGGAGGGTGGAAGCCAGCGCCATCTTTAAGGTGCAGCTACAGGCAGCTCTCTACAGTTCCCCCATATATATATATATATAGCAACAGGCAAGAGTAGAGGCCTGATCTCTGTAGAGTGGACCAGGGACATTGCACTGATCCTCACTCAGGTGTCATCCACTCAATGAGTGCCAGACTCGTCCGATATCTGTTTTCACAGAAATGGGATGCAAGGTATCAACCCACATCCAATCAGGCGTGCTCTTCTTGGGACCCAAGTCTGGGGCAGGTCCCAAGTGCAGTGCTCAAGCCTCACATCCTGTGACTAGGAAAACTAATCCTTTAAGGTAGCCAGTCAAGCATAAGGGGACTGTCCTGCTTCAACGGCTGTAGAGGCTTGAATAATCATGGCTGCATTGCGACACTGAGAAAACCTAATACGGCAGATGCACCACAGACAAACCAAGGAGGCCAGTGCCAGCAGGCCTGCCAGAGCTCCCATTGCCACCCACTCTTTAAGGTGGTCCATGGCGATGGAGATCCAGGAGAACAGTCCTTCTGCCACCCCGGCATCTATCCGGGTTGAATTCATCATGACGATAGCCACTCTTAGCTACTCCATCAGGTTGTCGAATTCTCCCGTCCAATTACCTAAAAGATAACAGTGCACAACCCTGACCACTGAAAGTTCTGAGCCTTTATTGAGAGTAGAAATCCCCATATAGGCTACCATTTGTCACGTGCAACCTCGTCCTGCAAGGAAGACGCGACACCAGGCTCTTCTTTCAGCAGTTTATTCAGGAACCTCAAACTCTGACTTCTGACTTACTTATGACGGGACTGACTGACTTGCTACATCTTCTCCCTCTTGGGGAATAACCCGCACACAACCTAAATAGCCTCTGGGCAGCCAACCCCAGTACACCACGTGAGCACTACCTATAGGTCCAGATACGTGGAAGCAAGCCAGATCCTCAGCCTAGCCAATTATGGGATAGTTTGTCACTGAGAGCACTCACCATGTGCAAGGTGGAGGGCGGAAGCCAGCGCCATCTTTAAGGCGTGGCTGCAGGCAGCTCTCTACATTTTACTGCCATCTCAGGTTCTGGGAATCAACTTCATTTGTCAGCCTGTATACAGACATAGTGCACATGTTCACATGTGTGCATTCACACAGAAAGATTTAAAAATTAAAAATTAAGAGACTTACAAGCTATCATTGAATGACTGAGAGTATTTAACTCTCAGAGACCATCACTTGATACTCAAGAAAACATGAGAAAAATGGCATAAAACATATCAAAATGTAGATTTAGAGTTTTATCAGTGGGTAGAATTAATGCTTAATCCTTTCTAGGGAGAGGAGTCTCAAATGCAGTCCTATAAATATGTATACATATGTCACATAAATTTCCACACAAATACACACAAAATTATCTACTCAGTGTATGTGTGTGTATCTATATATGTGTGTGTGTGTATGTGTGTGTGTGTGTGTGTGTGTGTGTGTGTGTGTGTATGTGTATGTATGGGGTCTAAAACTAGAATGCTCAGTGAAATTTTTAGTTTAATGCAGCATTTGAAACAAATAGAGTCCAAAAATTACATAAATAAAAATGAGTCTTAAATTTTAAGTGATGTATAAGCATAATATAAACACATAAACCTATATTTTACAATAATATGCTATTTACCTAAATTTAAAATACATCAAAAATCTTATAAAACATAAAATGATATTATTTTACATAATTTTTACTTAAAAAGTTAACATTCAAATTAAACATATTTAAAGAATCATTTGTAGAGGGCATGTGGGATGGATTGAAATAATCAGCTAAGGAGAGTAAAAGATCTATTTAAATTTTTTATGATTAATCAAACAATTGAAATTTCAAAATTAGGCCTTCTATTTCTGGTTCTTTTGAGTTAACAGCATGGTATTTCTAACAACAGTATTTCAACAGGGAACTATTCCATAGCCCTCTACAAGTCTTGCAACTTTCCCATGACATACAGCCAGTGCATGCTTCACAGAAAGTAGATGATAGTCTTCCCAGGGGATGTAAGTCCACCTAGAATTGTTTTCTTCATTGTCTCTGGAAGCATTCCCTCTGGCCATGCCTCTTATACACTGCATTCATTCATCACATGAAAAGATGGAAAAGTAGGAGGTATAGACAAGTTGGGAGAAAAATATGTTTGTGTATGGATGAAAAGGCAAGAATGGGCAATGGGGTTTTGAATATGAGCAAATTTGTCAAATGTACATACTAAAATGTTATTTAAAAAAGTCATTGTTATACATCATTAATCTATGCTAATAAAACTTAAAACAATCTGCATGGCTATACTGATAATCACATTAATTTTTATGCTCATTTTTTTTTGCTTTAAAAACAGCATCTTTCTAATAGTTCATCAGAAAGAATCACTTTACTTGGCTCTATTATTGACTGTGATGTCCATTTAAAGAGTCTCTACATTGATAGAGTCTAAATAAGGAAGGAGGTTCACTGTTTCAGTTACAGGAAAGTGTCGGCCCAACTATAATGCTCTCTTGTCTCTGTAATTATTGCCACAGTCAAGCAAACATAGTTTCAGAATAATAATCAGGGAATTTGTGAGACTATGACTGAAAGCTATAATTGTAACATGACTATGCAAGTCAGGTAGTCAGTTCTGGATGTCATCTCTGACTTTCTAATTTCTTTCTTTGTAGTTCTCTGGACTACCTTGCATCAAACATAACCATCAATGAATGTAGTTCTAAAATATAACTTGTATAAATAGTGTCATCCTGGCATATGCATTAATATATGAACTATGAAATTTGCTATGAACTTTGCTCCTACTAGCTATGCAACATTTGAAAAAGTATGTAAACCCTTCAAGCCTTGACTTCTTCAGGCTCACTGTTTTCAATGTTGACTCAGGCATTGATCCTATCAATGTGTTTAAACCATCCAATATAATGCCTCTTGCCTAAGAGATAAATAAATAAATAAATAAATACTGTGAATTTCTCCACATTTAGCATAAAATGTGTACTAATAATACTGTAATAAGACATTTCAAATGAATAAACTACCAAAGTGCATTTTTTTCTATTTTTAACTTATGCAAGACATTTAATAAAAATATTTTGATACTGTAGATGAATTGAACACACCTCTTACTTTTAAATGAAAGAAATTAGATACTTAAGGAGAGCCTTAAAATTTCATGTTTTCCCTAACACTTGCACAATTGCACTTTCCTTTATGAAGTCTGTGGAAGTTATCCTGCCTTGGGATAAATTTGATTTAACACACTTTCAATGCTGAGTGGATTGTGGATCACAGGTATGCAGAAGAGAGATTTGAATGGCCTTCATGAAATGATAGCTGTCCTTCATGAGAAATCAGGTAATTAGATGAGTCAAAGTTTGAATTAAACCTATAAATGATACAGACATTTGACCTTCATCTTAGAGGCAAGGGAAGAATGCAGGCTATTTGGTCAGCAAATTGTGCTAAGAAAAATCATGTATAAGTGATCACAATGTTTGAGTACTGTATATTAGAGAAAAAACAAAAAACTGAAATAAAAAATAAACAATAAATCTGGCACAAGGAAAATGGCTAAGAATGCAAGCCATTGGATTCTCAGTACTTGAGTAAAAATAGCTGAGTGTGAATGTTCTTGCCTATAATTGTGCCTAATGCTGGGGAAATAAAGATCACTGGAGCTTTCTGCCCATCTCTGCCATCTGCATCTCTGAATTAATAAATTTTGAGTTGAGTAAGAGACTCTATCTAAAACAACAAGTTGGCAAAGCTATTAAATAAGATATCCATATCCTGTGGGTGCCCACTTCTGTCCTTGACACACATGCTCATATGCATGTAACTCAGCTCTCACAAACACTCTGGTTCTGTGAAGGAGAAGGACCTAAACTGAATTATAACTTTGCTCCTACTAGCTATGCAACATTTGAAAAAGTATGTAAACCCTTCAAGCCTTGACTTCTTCAGGCTCACTGTTTTCAATGTTGACTCAGGCATTGATCCTATCAATGTGTTTAAACCATCCAATATAATGCCTCTTGCCTAAGTATTTTGAAAAAATGAAAGATAATACATGGAACCATTGTCATACAAAATGTAATTACAGTTAAAGCTGATCAGAAATGACAAGCACAGAAACACCTTATATTATGAACTTCCTTCTTTTTTATTTTTCTTCTTCTTCCCTTTATTTTATTAAAGAGTGACATATAGACTCACCTATGGGAATCTCAGTTACATACCCTAACTGATATGGATAAGATGCCTATTCCTCATAGGGGGTTGTTTTGTGGTATTATCAACTGGGCACCCCTTCCCATGTGTGCAAAAGAAAAGTGCTTTTGAATTCTGGGAGCTGTATTTAGACTAGAAGAGAGATTCAAAGGAGCTGGAAACAAGTGTTTTACTTTAGCAGCAGCAGTATATTCTAGTTATGTATGTCTGCAGATGGGAAGAGGCTGCCCAACTTTGAAATTTCTGGAATGCTCGATGGAGTATCCCTTGAGGAGGCAGCACTTGCCAAAAGATTCTTTCGCTGCTGGAGGCTGCAGCAGCTGCCACTCATAAACACTTATCACATTAAAACTTTTTGCTTACCTTGTCCTGATTTGTCTTCTACATAGAAAAATTGTTTACCATACTGTCAGGAAGGCAGTGACCCTGAAGATGAGCCTGGGTCTGGTAGATGATTCTAGAGGCAAAGATTCTTGACTCACAAGTTTGAGAATGCATGTTTGGTTCCTAAAACCTACAGTAGAAGCATAGATCCAACCTTACAAAAACTTGTTCTTTAACATTTATATTGTACTCTGTCATGCATTCACTCAGAATCCTACTTGGAATGGCTTATACCCACATGTAAGCTTAGTTTGAGAGGATTTGACACTGTCTTCTGGCCTCCTGCACTACACACATGTGGGTGGATACATACACATACATATATGCAAGTATACATAAATAAAAATAAAAAGTCAATCACTAAATGGTGTTTAGAATGAGTTCTACTTGCCCCTCCCCAAGTTTATGGAGGCGTTAGATGATAGAGCTGTTGTAATTTAGTTCAGTTGATTTTTATTGATAATACTGTTCTCTTCAGATCTTGTTCTTTTCAAAGCTTGTAATGCTTCCAAACAAGGTGCTGGTTTCTTGACACCAGTGTTTTAGGGAACTAAATTACTATATACCAGGAAGAATAATTCCCTGAAGTGACAGAAAAACATAAAATGAACCAAAACACCATTTTCATAGTCATGTACCAGTGTCTGTCTGTGAGGGTTTTATCTAATAGGCATTGCTTTATTGATTTCCACTCTCCCCTTCTGGTTTTCTAGTAATTCTGTGTCAAAACCCAGTAATATCTGAAATCCTTCACAGTTATAACTTGATGAAGTAAAAAATACACTGTGTGGATATTTTTGGTTTGGAGATTTGGCTTTTCTTGAGACACAGTCTCATTATAGAGCTCTGGATGTCCTAGAATTTACTATGTAGACCAGGCTAATTTTGAACTCATACAGTTCCACTTGCTTCTGTCTCCCTTATGCAGGGATAAAGACATGCACCCCTGTGCCAAGACCACCATGAGGACTTTTGCTTTAAACAACATGACACTGACTTACCAGCATAGAAGCGATAATAGAACTAGTCTACAAGCCACTTCGGAAGGAACATCAGTCTCCTGCTTAAAATTATGGTAGAAGAGCACAGGCCATTCCTGCTAGAAGACAATATATGCTGCACACGAATCTTCTCTCTCTGTTCCCACAGACCCAGTTCTCAGGGTTACCCAAACTCCTCATCAAAACACCATTTCCAGCTTCTCCTCCACACTGTCTATGCTTCCCATGGATTCCACAGACCATCACCTCTCTGCCTCATCACTGTGCCAAAGACCCCCTGGTTAAACTCAGGCAACTCCCGACAAAGACCAGATAGGCTGCCTACAGCCATTTTCTACTTTCTGCTCCCCTCAGACCCAATTCTCAGGGTTATTAGAAGCTTTGCAACAGAATACAAGCTGCATCTTCTCCACCCACTCACACATCCATGTCTTCTATAGATCCCACAAACCATCCCTCTTGGCCCCTTCTTCCAGTCTCATCACTATGTCTTGACCCCCAACTTGAATGGACATCACAGGACAAGGCTAACAGAAAACCAGGTAGGATGATCATGGGCCCTTTTCACTATCTATATGCAAATAAAACCACTGATTGGAAAAATTGAGCAGCCTACAGAATTGGAAAATAGTTTTACCAACTCCACATTTGACAAAGGACCAGCATAGAAAATATATAAAAAATCAAGACCTTACATATAAAAACCCAAATAATCTAATTAAAAATGTATACAAATCTAAATAGAAAATTCTCAACAGAGAAATCTCAAATGACTGAGAACCTTGCAAAGAAATGTTCAACATCATTAGCCATCATGATAATCCAAATTAAAACTACTTTGATATTCCATCTTAGAGCTGTCAGAGTGGCAAAGATAAATGACACAAGTGACATCTCATAATGGAGTGGATGTGGAACACCAGGAGCCTTCCCCCATTACTGGTGAGAATGCAAACTTTTACAGCCACCATGAAGATCAATATGGTGGTGTTGTGTTGGTGTCACAATCCCCAAACAGGACTATTACAGAACACAGCTGGAATCTGAGGCAAGTGCAAAGGGGTTTATTGATTACAAGACCAGGCTTAGGTCCACACTCAGTACTCCAACACAGCGGATGGAGAAGGTCAGGCCTGAGTCCCCATAATGAAGGGTTTTTAAAGAAAAAAAAAGCACAAACCCAGACTCTCAAATTTTGGTATTAGTATAGGTCTAAGGGAATTTGAACAGTTCTATCAGCAATTACAAGAACATTTGGAGCCCATACTGAGCCCATCTGGAGCCCCACAGATATTGTTTATCAAAACTTTCTATTTGTTGGAGTGTCTTGGCGAGGTTGATTTAACTGGGGCCTTGAGTTGTTTTGGGTTATTTGTGTTTTTTTTTTTTTTAATTTGTAGATTTTCTTGGAAAGGAGTGGAGCTAAGTTAATGGAGTATGTTATACTCTATTCAGTGGTTCCTCAGAAAACTGTACCACTCTTGGGCATATACCCAAAGGTCACTTCACCTCTCCCACAAGGATGCTTCCTTAGCTATGTTCATAACAGCTGTATTAATAATAGCCAGAAACTAAAAACAACCTAGATGCCCCTCAATTAAAAAATGAATAAAGAAAATGTGGTAGATTTACACAATGGATTACTAGTCAGCTGTTAAAAAGTATATCATAAAATCTGTGAGGAAATGGATGCAACTAGAAAATACATCCAGAATGAGGTAGTAACCCAGACCCAGAAAAACAAATGTCGTATGTATTCAATTAATACATGGATATTAGCTGTTAACTAAAGGATAATGAAGCTACAATCCACAGACCTCAAGTGGTAAGATAGCGGACTGGTCTAGGGGGGATGCCTGGGAGTCACTGGGGAGGTGAAATAGAATAGATTCTGTGGGTGGACTGGGGGCAGGTTGGAAGAGGAGCAGGGTGGATCAGGTTGGGTTGGGAGAGTGATGAAGGGAGACAGTAGCTGGCCTCCCTCACCTCTTCACCTGACACCTTTTTCTACTCACAATGAGCACCAGGCAAGCAGGCAGTATAAATGCCTTCACACAGACAGTCATACATACATAAAACTAAAATTAATATTTTAGAGCACATTAAGGAAGGGTAAATGTTGCAAATTGAGAGTAAAATGTCTCTTGAGACATTTCTGTTCTTTCAATTCCCATTTGTTTTAGTTTATGAGGTCTCTCAAACATCAACTCAGAGTGAGAAAGGTTAAAAGGTTTAAAATTACAGAGTGAAGATGAAAAAAAAAAAGCTAGAGGGAGAAATTTAATACAGTGGAGATGAAGTTCCAAAGTAAGCTTGATTTGTATTTTTTTTTTAGGGTTTTGTTGGTGCAGTCTACCTTACCAGAGGATTGTGGGTGGTATGGAATATGAAAATGCCAGGATATTTATAGAGCTTAAAAGAGGCCCTTGGGTAACTTGAAAAGTGAATTTTAGGCCATTATCTGGCAGGAGGGAAGTAGACAGTTTGAAGCTAGAGACTATGATAGAGATCACCACTCTTAGGGTGACAACAGTCACTGTTCTTTTGTTTGTAGTTGAGGAGATCACAATCAAAGAAGAGATTGTTTCAGTCCAGATTAAAAGATATTTAAAGCATTTTACAGTGTGCACACGAGTGAAGTCAATCTGCCAGTTTTTGCCAGAAAGCAGACTTCAGGTCTGGTTAGTGGGAAAAGTAACAAATAAAAAATGGTGGAGTGGGGTTAGTAAGGTGATATACACAACAGGTTTGCGTTAGGTTATGTCGGAAGGTTTAATCTGACAGAGTGAAAGTCAGATGACTTTGGAGAAAGAATTGAAGGTATTTTGTATGATGCATGCAATGAACAGTGCCATGTGTGGAAAGAATTGAAGGTATGTTGTAATCTGGGTCATGCAGCAAGATAGATTGGAGGGATGAGAGATGAGTCATCGGGGACAAAAGGGCAACCTGCTGGGCTGCCACATCCACGTGATCATTGCATTTATTGGCACTGGAGGGGTAATTCTGATGTGTTTTGCAATGGAGAAAGGCAAATCAAGAGAGTAAGAAAAAGTCTCGAGGAGGTTACAGATATATGAAAAGTAAGACCCTAGGCTCTTGGAGAGTGATGTGAATGGTTTAGTCAGGCCAATAGTAGAGACATCAGACCTCACTTGCTAGTGTTAGTATTTCATACATGGAAGAACTCGCCAGCATGCTGCTAAGGAGTCATATTAGGTTTATTAAGGAATGGGTCTGGGAGAGGGAAGAAAGGAGAGAGAGAGACAGACAGAGAGAGGGTAGGGAGCAGAGAGGATTGAAAAGAGTCTTCCATGTGTAGATGTGCCTTAAAGATAAATGCCAGAGGCTCTTCCCAGCCCCTGCAGATGGGGGCGTGGCCACAGCAACCTAACAGCTAGATCCATTAGGTAGATCCAATGAGGGTGCAGAAGGGCTAGAGCCCCCACAAAGTTGTGTCCAGGGGGCATTTCAAAAAGCAGTAACCCTATTGTTGATACTTAGGACAAGGCAGGGGTCCAGTGTCCTTTTTTCCCACATTTGAAGCAAGGATATGGCAGCTCCTTCTGACCTGACATCACTTTTTTTTTGTTTGTTTGTTTTGTTTTTTTTGGCATGTCCTAACACCAGCGGTTTTTGGAGCACCTTAGCCAAGAATTGGTATTTGTGGTTTTGGTTATACACATCAAGATTATATAATGCCTTAAGTGGCTGGGCCAGGATCTTGGCTTATGGTATAAGTGGACCTTGTTCCTGTTGTTTCAGCCTGGTCCTTATGTCTGAGTAGGAATTCACAAAAAAATAGCTCACAAGAAGTTGTTGGCTATCTGAGGTCTCTGGGTCTAGGTTTGTATGTTGAAGCAGCGTCTGTGTGAGAATTTGGAGAAACTGAGGATTTTCAGACATGTCTTCAATTACCTCTTGGAGCTTTTAAAATTTAATTAGTTTAAGGGTTACTCCCCTCAGACCAGAGAGGAGACAAGAAATACGATGGTTCCTTTCCTGACAATCAACATGCTCACTGTAATCCCAATGAGGGTCTATAATGGGGACAGCAGCAGCTCCTGCAGGATGCATCCTGTCTGTCTGGTGTTTCGGATCTGCATAGTAATGGGTCTTTTTCCAAATAAATCTGTGTTCCTTAGGGAGCAGATTATTAGAGAGGACCATATAGAGGACATAGAATTTTAAGGTCAATGGAATTAGGCATTGGAATTGCTTGATGAATGTAGTAGGGTCTGTGATAAAGGAGCCTAGATGTTTTTCAGTCTGAGAAATTTCACTAAGAGAGTAGGGGATGTAAACACGTGTGGGAATAATATTGGGGTGGGGCCTGGCAATTTGTCATGGGAGTGAGTATGGAAAGGGCTAAACATAGGGGAACTTACTGGGAAATCGTATGTTGGGGGGAACTGCATTAAGTGGGAGAAGTAGAGGAAGTGTAAGTATGATCCAAGGATGTAGAGCGGAACTATTCCAGCCCTGGTGAAATCTAGGCAGGTGGAGGAGTAGACAGGGTGGTAAATTCAGGAGTGTGAAGGGAAGCCTCTGACTGGGGCAGATGAAAGGGTATATGAAGGAAGTTCATTGGCACAATCAAAAGATGGATTTTCTTTATGTCTCAACTTATTTTATTTAAAAGGTTTTTTAAACATACCTATGACTGTTTCCCCTCTATTCCCTCCTTCTATTCATCCCCTTGCTTTCCCACCCCATCCATTCCTCAGAGAAAGTAACTCCCAGGGCTAGTAATCAAGTTTGTTAAATCAAGTTGAGGTAGGACCAACCCGTTCCTCTTCTGTATCAAGGCTGAGCAAGGTGTTCCTCTGTAGGGAATGAACTCTAAGAAAGCAGTTTATGTATTAGTAATAAATTCTGGTCCCATTGCCAGAGGCAACCAAAAATGCCCATGTCACACAGGTGTCATTTACACTCAGGGGGCCTAGTTCAGTCCAATGGAGGTTCCCCAGCTGTCAGTTTAGAATCAGTGAACTCCCAATAGTTTGGGTCAATTGTTTTGGTGGGTATCCTCATCATATCTTAATCCTTCTGCTCATGTAATCTCTTATCCCTCTCTTTGCCTGGTCTGGGAGCTAGACCTAGTACTTAGCTGTGAATCTCTGCATCTGCTTCCATCAGTTGCTGGATGCTGGTTCTATATTGACAATTAGGGTGGTCATCAATTTGATTATGAGGAAGGTCAGGTTTTCTACTCTTGTCTAGAATCTTAGCTTGGGTCATCTTTGTGGGTTCTTGTGTATTTCCCAAGCGCCAGATTACCCTAAAACCCCACAATGGCTCCCTCTATCAAGGTATCTCTTTTAATGTTCTCCTTCTTTGTTCCTCTTCTCAATTCAACCATGCCATTCTCTAATGTTCTTTTCCCACCTCCCCTTCCCTCATTAGTGCTTTTGATTTTAGCCATTCTGAGAGGTGTTAGATAATATCTCAGAGTTCTTTGATTTGCATTTCTCTGTTGGATAAAGATATTGAGCAGTTCTTTAGGTGTCTTTCAGCCATTTGTAATTCTTCTGTTGAGAATTCTTTATTTAGCTCTATACCCCATTTTTAACTGGAATCTTTAGTTTTTTAATTTCTAGTTTCTTGTGTTCTTTATATATTTTAGAGATTAGCTCTCAGTTAGATGTGGAATTGATAGAGATCTTTTCCAATTCTCTAGGCTGTTGTTTTGTCTTATTGACTATCTACTTTGCCTTAGAGAAGCTTCAAGAAATCTCATTTATTAATTGTTGTTCTTAGTGTCTGTGCTACTGGTACTATAATTTGAAAATGGTCTCCCATGCATTCAAGGCTACTGTCCAATTTCTCTTCCATCAGGTTCAGTATAACAGGGTTTATATTGAGGTCTTTGATCCACTGGGACTTTAGTTTTTGTGCTGGGTGATAGATATGTATCTATTTGCATTTTTCTTCATGGCACCGAAAGGATGGACCTTCACTTTCAGGAGCAGAAGTAATGGCAGGTGAGGAGAATATGAGAAGGCAAACAAGTGACACATAAAGAATTAAAGTTAGAGCAGAGAAGGCTGTAATATAAGACATCTTTCTATTTTCCTGTGTGCTTGTTTGTATAAAGACAGCCTTCATAAGGCCATTTGCCTGGTTGTAAAGAGGGTATTGAAGCCAAACTTGAGTACTAAAGTGTATGTGCTCAGAGCGTTTGAGGTCTGCAGTAAGTTGCAGTCATTCAAACTTTTGAAAGAGGTATCCCAAAGGTATACCAGTCATGATGGAGAAAGTGGATCCCATCACTAATAATAGCAGGCATCAAGTAAGGGTAGCAAGCCAAGGGCATCCACTGAAATCTATGAAGTTTATAGTTGGGGATGCAATCATCCCAATTGCACAGAATAGAGTGAGGATGCCAGATACTCAATGGCAATGGCCTTATAACCTGGGGAATTTTTGGGATGGTAAGGAGTCAAGATTTACCAAGCAGTAGCTGTGTATGAAGAGATTTCAGGCCAGAAGTACCAGAAAGTGTGAAATAAATTAGTGGCAATCTGAGTTAGAACACCAAGGGACTTGTGTACTGTGGAATTGCCCATTCCAGACCTTGGGTAAAGCATAGAGCACACCTTAGAATCAATTTCCAGCACAAAAAAAAATTATTAAGCAAGAAAAAAAGACAGAGTGGCTGAATCTGAATGGGGCAGAAACAGCAGCAGATAGTTCTGCAAGTGTAGGTTTTAAGGAGAAAAAGGAGAGACCATTTCAGGGTAAGTTGGTAAGTTCTAATTGGTTTTGCTAATGTAGCAATATAAAGAATTTTGGTAACTAGACTTTGAGGGTCAGCAACAGGAATAAGGAAGTAGCCAATAAGGAAGTCCAGTGGGGAGGAGCAGAACATGCTGATGCCATGTTTGGGATTGTCAGAGCCTTTAAAGTTTGACAGTTATAATAGCATTGGATGTTTCTGTGTATGATAAATAGAAACTAGAAGATTCTGCCTCTCATAGACAACAGCTAAGGGTAGAAAAAAAAGGATGAAATTGTCCCGACCTGCGGGGTCTTTCAACATGGACCTGAATCGGGGAGGGGCAAATGATAGTATAAGAAACACAGAAGAAAGGAGAGCAAGTCAAAATTTCATGTTTTTCCTTTTCATTTTTCTTATTATATATTTTTATTTATTATTTAATAATTTTATATCATGTACCCCATCAAACTCAGTTATCAGTCCTCTTAGTTTCATACCCACTCTTATAACCTCACTGTTTACAAAAAAAGCCCATGTCCAATCATGCTACTCATTTACTTACTGGAGCATAATTAAACTTGATCAAGATCTGAAACTTTTTTATTCAGCCAGAAGTTAAATAGGGACTCAAGGTGGAAGAGTGTGCCTAGGCACATAGGGTGGGAGAAGTCCATAGTCAAAAGGGTGCTTTTCTAAACAGGGTACATAACTATTGAAATCTACCTATTATCAATCAATTGTCTGATGGGAGTCACCTGTGGTCTGGGAGGAAGCTTATTTTTTCACTTTCTCCAAGAAAAATGACCTCAGGAGTTTAGAAACCTTATAGACACATAGTAGAAATTTATACTTTTCTTTTACTGGTATTTTTGACTAATGGATTGTTTCATTAACTTTTTCTGATATGAAAATCAGATATGAATAAATCTGCTAATTTATGGGGCACTACCTACAACCCAAGGAAAAAAATTCCACCACAGTCCAGCTTGGTAAGCCGCTGCATTTCTTGAGCTTATTTAGAGAGTGAGCATGGATGAAGGATGACGTATAGGAGCATGAAAGACTGCAAAGCAGAACAGAACTGCACAGATTTCATGTGTGAAAACATCATTGAAAGCTGCACAAAGGAGTCTCCTGTTCCTTTAACATCTTGTTTCATACATATTCTAATAAATCCCAAAATTATTTGCAGTCAGGAAGGGCAAAAGGGAGTCATGGCTGAGATCCTGGGTGAAGATTCTTTGCTCCTCGCCTCATTCCCTCCACTGGGAAATGTGCATAGCTTCATCTCCATTATTATGAACTACTGGAATTCTTGGTCACTGAGTTGCTATGGGTGCTAGACCAAGGGCACTCAACTGCAAAATGGCAATGGGTTTATGACTTATTCCTAGATTAAAAACTGTAGTAGAACAGGGACACTAAGCATAAACTTGGGAACAATGGTGCAATTTCCTCACCTAGCCTGTGGAATTGCCCACAACTTCTGAGTACACAGCCTTATGAAAACGCCAGTTTTTCTCAGTCTGCTGCCTTCTATTATAATGCACTCATAGGTGGGAAAGTACACCTCCATCCCGAGCCTGTAAAGCCAAGATCACAATCTCCTCTGCTCTTCACTCCCTGCGGATTCTCTTAATCACTACTGTTCTCAGTGAAGCCCTAAGAATTTGATCCTAGCTTATCTGCGAAGATGTGGAGACATGATCCTTAGCCTGCCCTCACTCTAACTCAAATCCTGTGCTGTATATCTAGCACACACATTCATCCTCAAGCTTAAATTAGCAAAAGGAAATAGAATTCACTCACTTACCTTTTCTAGCAAGTGACTGAACACTGAGAAAGAGGAAATTACACTAGATAATGACAGATGATAAAACTTACAGGAACATCTTGATTTTGAGTATCAACACTGAATCTGCTGTTGCAGGAACTGTGGTGTGTGTGGCCAAGTGCATTGATAAATGGAAAAACATATACCATAATAAGACATCCATTTACAGCAAATCTGGTAATAACTTTGTCTTTCTATTTAATTTCAGAAACCTACATCTGAGGGGAATAAATATTTCATGGATAATAATCATGAAATTTAATATTGTATGGGCATCTGACTTGCTTATGAAAAACTCTGAACTGGGTGCTCCGGACTTGATTATCATGGCAGGGGTAAGTGTGAAGAAATAATGTGACAAAGATGGAAACTTGGAGCTCATTATTTCTGTGATATTTCTATACACTGTGCTTCTCCAATCGTCCCTGCTCTGAAGGGGTTGTCCATTTTCCTTTTAAAGGCACTTGACTTTGTAAAGTTGGTAATGGAAATCTCAGAGGACACAGCCAGAGCAATTATGAAAGTGACTCTGACTTTCAGGATGGAAATCTCTCTGTCTCTCTGCCTCACTCTCTTCTTCTCTCACTCCCCCCTCTCTGGTTTTGCTCTTTTGTTCTCCTGCTGTCACATACACATCTCCCTTGCTCAGATTTCTCTTTTCCTGTTTCTATTTTACTCTGTCTCTGCCATTTCCCCCTGTCTGTCTCTCATTTCTGTTATTCCATCTTTCCCTCCTTTTCTACCTTCATTCAATTTTATCCTGCTGTGAGTATCTGGTCAAAAACTGAACAGTTCAGCAATAGTGGTCAAGGCTGAGGGCACGGATCAGTGGATGAGAGTTACAGATCATATTTTATTCCCAGCACTTGGAAGCCGGAGCCAGGTGGATTTCTGAGTTCCAGGCCAGACTGGACTACAGATCCAGTTCCAGGACTAGGGCTACACACACACACACACACACACACACCAAAAAAAAAAAAAAAAAAAAAAAAAAAAAAAAAAAAAAAAAAAAAAAAAAAAAAAAAAAAAAAAAAAAAAAAAAAAAAAAAAAAAAAAAAAAAAAAAAAAAAAAAAAAAAAAAAAAAAAAAAAAAAAAAAAAAAAAAAAAAAAAAAAAAAAAAAAAAAAAAAACCTGTCTCAAAATAAACAAACAAACAAAAAGAGAAAGAAAGAAAAAGAAAAAAATCTCCTGACTGGGGTGAGGTGTTTCTCAAGTCTCAGACTTTGTTTCTCTTTTAGACTGGATTAATCTATTAAAGGTGTATGCTACCACTTCCTGACCCCTATGGCTAACTCTGTGTGACTAGCTCTGCCCTATGATCTTTAGGCATGTTTTATTTCTTAGATTGCAAGCACCAAAATGCAAAGTCATAAATGTTTGTTTCAATAATGTGCCTATATAACATATCAAAGCTGAACCTGACTGCCAGATTCTCCCAGCATCCCTCAGTTCCTTCTCATTAGAGAGTACAGCTGGCATACTTCTTCCCTCTACTCTGATCTCTCCAGCCCAGGCCGTGGCTTGGACTGCTCTTCCTCCAGAGGTTTTTCCCTAGATAATCCAGACATTTTGGTCACTTACCACTTTCCTTTGAGTCCTTGGTTTCCTGGCTACTGTGTCTCACTTTCCTCTTTCACTCTTTTTCCTTCCTCCCTCCCACATGGCCCATCTCAGCCTCATCATATTTACTGCAGATTCTCCACTATAAACCTGCCTCTGACTTATGTTCTCCCATATACCTACAATTAATTGTCTCCTCCACCATATCTAGGAGCAGTCATGTCCTTTCCTTCCTTTAATTTTTGTTTTATTCAATAAACAAAAAAAAAAAAAACCCACCCTTCCTTGAATTGTATAAATAAGAAAAAAAACTATTTTTTGGTAAAGGCATAACAGAGATGCACAAAATATACTTGGTGTTAGGAACTGCCCACTTTCCAGCCAACCTTTAGAAAGACAGCACCAGCAGCCAGGTCATCACCAGTCCCTAAATGCACCTCATTTTCACTGTTGCCATGAGTGAGGTAAGCTTCATAAAGTGTGTGCCATCACAACCAACCTTTCTCTTTCTCTCTCCTACCCCTTTCCCTGCTTGTGGATAGCAAATTCTTTCATCCTAATTACTCCAATGTATCTTTTGCTTGAGATCTGCTGCATGGCGTACTGTATGAAGAATTCCTTGGCATTCCAAAAAACCTTAAAAATTGGTTTATATTCCAACCCAGGTAGTTGCCCCCGTCAGTGGGGTCTTCAACATAGACCTGAAACTGGGGTGTAAGACAAGAAAACAAAGAACAAAAAGCAAGACAAAATCCTTCTGATCAAGTCACCTCTAACTTCATTTTTCAGCCTGCAGTTAAGTAGGGATTCAAGGTGGGAAAGTTCACTTAGGCACATAGGGTACAGATGTCCCACAGTCAAAAGATATTCTTCTAAAACAGGATATGTTACTTTGGAAATCTATCAATTGCCTAAGCAGAAGAGGGACACCTGTTCTCTGGGAGTCTGACTGGAAAGGAGATACCTTTTTGTTTCCAGGGAAAAAGCTCAACTCATAGTAAAAGGAGGCCTAATTTGAGTCTTGCCTGAAGGGCTGAATTCCTGGTGTAGCTTGAGACAGTGGGCACAATGGCCCTTGGTTCCCACTAGATAATGATGTTTTATTTTTCTTTTCCATGGGTTGGGGGCTGACCTCACTGTCTTATTTAATTGGATAGTTTTAAAAGAATTAGTGTACCAGAAGCCAAGGGGTTGATACTTTAGTCTGAGAATGTGAAAGCAGCAAGATTTTGTTTAAACCAAAGTTTTACTGAATTTAGGGCAGGAAACTTAAAACATTTGCACAACAAATGGGGAAGAAAAAAAAAAAAAAAGCTTTGCATTCCTTGTCATAAACACAAGTTTTGTAGGATTTTAAACTCACTCCTCATGTTTCTTACTTACAGTTAGGCACATAGGTCCTTTCTTCTTCACTTCCCAGAAAAACCAATCCTTTTCTCCTTATCATTAGGAGCAGCTGGCATGCAGCTCCATTGGGGCAGAAAATGAGTTATGAGCAAGTCACTCCCAAAGTGGAGCTAGTTCAAGCACCTGCATTTCCCTACAATTAACTTACCCAGAAGTCAGTGCCTGTTACTGAGGTAATGAAAAACAAAAAACTTTTTGAAACAGACTCAGTAGTGAAATTCAAGTGCTGGAGTTGACAATGAGTCTTACAGATGTGGTCCTCAGTATTGAAGCTACTGCCAAATGTCCTGAGATATTTGTTGAAATACCCAAGTTGTTGAAATTCCTGGGCAAGGGATTGTTACAGAGTTAGAGGATTAGAGAGAGTGTAGTCAGTGAAGAAAAAAATGTTTATGGGACCTGGAATAGTAAACTGAGGGGAAAACAAGCACTCAAAAGTTCCCAGCAGAGACTGGGGACTCTACTTGGGATATTCCCATAGCCTTCATCCATTTCATGGGCTGACAAGGTTTTCTAGTGGCTGCTGCTTTTGTCCCAAAAAGCTCTGGTGGGAGGGCTGCTAGCCTGTTTTCTTTGACATGTAAATATTGATGTTGCTTTGTTAGTCTCTACTCTCTTAGCACAAAAGTAAAGGGTTTTTAGGCAGCTCAGGGTAAACTAGAGAGCACTTTTCCTAGGCTGCCCCTAGATGGGAACATTGCAATTGAAGAAAAGAAAAATGAGAAGGTTTCACTGTCAAATTTGGTTGTTTGTCTGCATAACAATTCTTTGATGGTCACTACTTACTGTTATAATAAAATTCCCTGAAAACCATTAAGCAAAGGTGGCATGACATCTAAAGACTTGTTTGGTTTTATTCCAAAAAGGTTTTATCCTGTTCTTATTGCTGATATTTCACTGAGACATAGGAACAGTGTCTCTGCTTCCTGCCTTAATATGTCATCTGACAGCATGAACTGCACTCTCAAACTGTGAGCCTAAATAAAACCCTTCCGAAATATTTAGTTTTCTGATTAGTAATGGGACCCAATGTTCACTTGAGCCCTCTTCTTGCTTGAAACCCTGCAGGCCATGTGCATGCTGTCATAGTCTCTGTGTTCATATGTACACCTTTCCCATTGTGTCTAAAAGACACTGTTTTTGGAATCACTAGTCTCTTCTAGATCTAACAGTCTTTCTGCCCTCTTTTCTACACAGAAGGGATTTTATAAAGACATTATCCCATTCAAGATTAAGTGTTCCCACATCTCATTGCTGGCACATTGGACAGTTGTGGGTTTTCCTCTTAGTTGTCATCTTCTGAAAGAAGAAGCTTCACTGAGAATGACTGAGATACTCACTTGCAAAGGAAAACCTTGTTTTCACCAATGGAGTCTCACTGAGTATAATAATCATACTCCAGGGTCAGTCCCATGCCCAGGAATAGATGGCCAAACAAGTTTGTTGCTTTGGGCTTAGAGAAGGTTGCACAATATAGCAAGGAATGCATGGTGAGGTAAGCATCTCACCTGAAAAAATAAACAGAGAAAGGAAGGGTCACTGCCCCAGTTTTACCTCCTGGAACACCCCACACACCACTAAAGATCTTTTCCTGTGTCTCATGACCAATTTACACAGATCTTGATACCCAACTGTTTCAGAACACACCATAACTCTGCAGTCAGTGATTCAGTGTCTGTAAATGACGTTTTAGGTTCATGCTTAGATAGGGATCTCCCAGACTCATTTCATATAGGTAAATGTTTGAAAAAGGTGGGAAGCACTCACCAAAGCTGTCACTAAGTTCTGCACTGATGCCTTAAATGTACTTCTCAAGAAAAGTGCAGAAGAAGGATGTGAGAGAAACTGTGAGGTATGTGTTGGCTCCCATACTCTGAATCTTGGTCTCTAGTATTATTATGAATCAAAACACATCATAATTTTAGTTGTCAACTGTTTGAGTCCTTTCAGAGCTGTATATTGTTGAGTTATATTCCATATAGCATTTCTTTTTATAAAAGAAAAGAGTGTGACTACTCTTGATTTGATAGTCAGGAATTTTGGTTATTTGGCAGTTAATAAAATTACTTATTTTACTTTACTAAATATTACAAAATTACATGGAGAACAGGTTCTCTTATGGGTGATTTCTTTTTCATAAAAGAAAATGACAATGTTAAACAGGTTATTGTTTTTAATTTGTAAATAGAGGTGTTATATTGATACATGCAATTTTCTCATTTAGTCTAGAAGGTATTTTCCCTCTTGATTAGAGGACAAATTAGAATGCTGTAAGTTTTCTGCAGGAGATATGAACAAATGTCAGCTCACCCAGAACATGACACTGAGGCCTGACCAAATGAATGATTTCACTCAAGTCTAATTTGGTGAACCAGTGAGTTTATTTTGGTTTCATATAGGAGCTTGTGTGGAGATGACTTACAGGATAGGTAACTCAGAATCAGCTGTTTCACTGAAAACACCACACCAGCATAAGTAATAATTCACAAAATATGTGTCATTGAGCTTCCTGGATGACTTGCAAACAGCGCAACACACCCATTAAATATGCTTATATAATTGAGGAAACATTGTTAGTCACATAAGACTTAGAGACTTCTTGAGACTTAGGAGTTTATATCTTGAGTCTTAAGGAGACTCCCTCATTTGGACTGGAAAGGAATGTTTCAATTCAGAGAAAAATTCTACATAAGATAAACTCTCTAAATGACCACAGTTTTCTAGCAGTGAGGCAAGGCAAAGGGTTTCATGGAGATTTATTTTATTATTTATTTATTTATTTTTATTTATTTATTATTTTATTTATTTTATTAAGTATTCATAAAAAAATACTAAAACTTCAGCAATAATAGAGTAAAATTATAGTGACCCTTGAGGAAGCTCTCATGGCCTTACCTGAGTCATTTGACATTATCCTTTTCCTCTGGAATAGTCCATCTAAAATTTTAGTGTGCATTAAAGTCACAGATTCCTAAGGCTCCACATTAGAAATTATAATTCTATAAAAATGGAGAACACTTTAATAATAACTTCCCATGCATTGGATGCTAGAGGTAACAGGTAATTTTAGAGAAAATATTCAGATCTGAGCCTTGAGTTCTTAATAATAAAAGCCTTCAAATCTTAATCACAAGACTGACTGTAGAGGTCTCATGGTGTGGAGCCACGAAGAATTGTAATAATGGATAGCTTCTTTTCTATTTTAGTATTTATAGACCACTGGCTATAAAAGCCCATTGGTTATTTTGGAATGTGCTGGGGATTTGAGTAGATTATAAATGTAGCATACCCATATATGATTGATTGTGTTTTCAGGGAAGTCACAGGCAGTAGAATGGCATGGAACTTCTGACCATAGATATGTGTAGACACTGGCAGGTAACCTCATTTACACAGACATTTAGGACATAGACTTTCACTCTTCATGGATATTTTTGCTCATTTCTTTACATTCTAAGGCTAATGTGTGTGATATGGATAGCATCTGAACTATTCAGCCTTCCACAGGCCTGCCCAGGCCCTCTTCAGGAATTACTGCTCCTGTACACTCAGCTTTCTCAGGGCAGCTGGAACTGCCTTACTAAAAACAAATGTCAGCTATCAAGGTTTGCCATTTCTGCACTCAGTTCTCACTGTACTATTGAGGATTGTCCTGGATTCTTCTTTCCCTTAGATACCCCTGTGCTTGATATGACAGTTCTTTGGCTTTCTTTTCCCACCCAACCAATTTGATCTAGGAGCTATTGCATATGTTATCCCCTAACACTGAATGGCTCACTCTCTGATGCCTCAGTCAAGCTTTCTCTCCATCTCTATAATGTCTCAATACATAGTTATTTTTTGTTTTGTTACTCACTGGCTGCCTTATTTAAACCCCTAACTGCTCTATGTTTATTACACATCATTTCTCTCTATTTTCTAATACAGTCCTCAAGAATTATAGCTTATTTTGGTTAATGTATCTATGTGTACTATCTATATGTTCTTGTGTGCAAGTCCATGTATATTTATCCAGTTGCACATACACATGTGTATGCATGCATGTGGAGGCCAGAAAGACACCTTGTCTTTTATTCTTTAGGTGCTGGCCACCTTGTTTGTTGATGTTTCTCACCAGCCTAGGGCAGGCCAACAAAGGAACATTGGGCAATGGACCCAAGGAATCCACCTGTCTCTGAGTTCCTAGAACTAGAATTAAAAGCATAATCTACATTCAAATTTTTTTCCCTACATGTGTCTAGAAAATTTCACACAGATATTCATGCTTGAAATATAGGCAATTTAGTAATCAAGTTATAAGCCAGACCCATTTGCCATTTTAATTTCTGTGTGTGTGTGTGTGTGTGTGTGTGTGTGTGTGTGTGTGTGTGTGTGTAGGTGTATGCATGTTTCAGGATAGGGCTTGTTTGTGAAGCACTAGCTATCTTGGAACCAGCTTTGTAGACCAGAGGCTGGCCTCACACTCACAACTGCTGACTCCTGACTCTGCCTCATAAGTACTGGTATTAAAGGCATGCACCACGACTGCCCAGCCAATTTTACTTTTTACCTGAGAATCTTTTTTTCTTCTGCTACTGGTGAGAATCCACTTTTTCTTTTTTAATGAACTGATATATCACTAACACATACACCAGATCAAAATATATGGTGTTCCCACAAAGTCAATATTCCAATGAATAAACCAATGGTTAATAAAATGCATGCACTTGGATTTGAGTTTTGTGGAGAGTGATAGGCTTGGATCTATTTGCATTTTTCTAAAGAACAGCTATCCAGTTATGCCAACACAATTTGTTGAAGATACTATCTTTTTTTCCTTTGAATATTTTTTACCTCTTTGTCAATAATCAGATGTTCATAGGTGTGTGGGTTAATGTCGAGGTCTTCAATTCAATTCCATTGATCCTCAAGTCTGTTTTTATGCCAGTAACAGGCTCTTTTTATTACTGTAACTCTATAGTATAACTTGAAGTCGGGGATGGTGAAGCCTCCTGAGGTTCATTTATTGAGCAAAATTGTTTTGGCATTCCTGGCTTTCTTGTTGTTCCAAATGAAAGTGAGTATTGTTCTTTCAAGGTATGAAAAAAAATGTGTTGGGATTTTGATATGAATTGCACTGGACCTATAAATTGCATTTTCACTATGTTGATTCAACTTATCCAAGAACACGGGAGATTTTTTTCCATTTTCTGATATCCTCTTCAATTTCTTTCTCCAGTGATTTAAAGTTTTTGTCAAATAGATCTGTTACTTCTTTGGTTATAGTTACACTGAGGTATTTAATGTTCTTTGCAACTATTATAAAGGGTGAAGTTTCCCTTAATTTCTTTTCAACCCATTTATCTTTAATGTATAGGAGGGCTAATTAAAAATAAATCTTGTATCCTGCTACTTTGCTGAAGGTGTTTATCAGCGGTAGAAGTTTCCTTCTAGAAAATAAAGTGGGAAAAACCATCCAACACATTGGCATAGGTGACCACTTTCAATATATAACACCAGTAGAACAAACACTAAGAACAACAGTCAATAAGTGGGATCTCCTGAAACTGAGAAGTTTCTGGAAGGCCAAAGACACAGTCAATAAGATAAAAATAACAGTCTACAGAATGGGAAAAGATTTTTGCCAACCCTACAAGTGATAGAGGACTGATTTCTAAAATATACAGAACTCAAGAAACTAGAGCCCAAAACCTTGAGTAACCCAATCAAAAAATGGGGTTCAGAACTAAAAAGAGAATTCTCAGCAGAAGAATTTCAAATGGCTGAAAGGCACTTGAAAAAACAAGCTCAACATCTTTAACCATCAGAGAAATGCAAATTCAAAGAACTTTGAAATACCACCTTATACCTGTCAGAGAGGCTAAGATAAAAAACAGTCTGTGCTGTAGAGGATGCAGAGCAAGGGAAACACTCCTCCATTGACGGTGCGAGTATAATTTGTTTAGCCATTCTGAAATGCAGTTTGGAGGCTTCTCAGAAAACAAGGAATCAGTCTTTGCAAGGATCTACCAACACCACTATTGGGCATATACCCTAAAGACACACATTCACACCCCAAAAGCATTAGCTCAACTAAGTTCATAGCAGCATTATTCATAATAGCAAGAACCTTGACACAATCTAGATGTTCCTCAACTGAGGAACAGATTAACAAATTGTGGTACATCTTCACAATGAAACACTATTCAGTAGTAAGAAAAAATGCTATACTAAAATTCTCAAGCAAATGGATGGATTTGGAGAATATCTCCTGAGTGAGGTCTCACAAGCCCAGAAGGATAAACAAGGGATGTAATCCCTCCTTAGTGGACTGTAAACAAAAGCATTATTATTTCATTGAAAGATGATCTGGTTTGACTGTAGAAGGGTTGCTTAGCAGGAATTTGGGGGGCTATAATGTATCCGTGGGCATTAACTGTGACCTCGTGTGCTTTAATCATTTGAGGCTGAGCCTATCCTGACTTGAGGTGCCTTAGATTTTATTTTTTATGTTTGATGTATTTTAGAAAAAAGAGTCACTGAAATAGTTATTTTCATTATTTAACATGCCTACATAGGAACAAACTAACTACAACTATTGTTGAATTTGAAAGTGTGTTTAATCAAGTTCCTCCCTTTAAGATATCCTCAGTGCTGTATATTTTTAAACAAATTTCAGTACAAGTGTGTCTTTTATACAGTAATAGATAAAAAATAAAGAGAATATTCAACAGAAAAATAAAAATAAATGCATGCATAATTTGTACTCCTGGATCCCCAGCCTGTGGCCTCCCTTCATAGGAGCTGATACCCATCTGAAGTACATGACCTATTGTTTAACCTACCAATACTCCAGAGGCTTGGGATGCCCAGCAAACACCCTGTCATGTATAAATGGTCTGTTATCTTCTTCACTATTAGACAACATTGACACCAGCATCCTTACTGTTAGTTACACATAACCCCTCCCATCCCCCTTTACCTTGCCACATTTATTCATTCAACTTAGAATTTGTACTCTGTTTGATGCTGAGACTCTCTTGCCTGCAAACAGGCACATCACACAATCACCAAACTCAGAAAGTGTGCACCTACTTTGAATGTGTTAAATTTTCCTCACTTCAGAGATATTTGTACAACTGCTCTATATTGTATAATTTGTGCTCTATATTTTAGTATTCCTAATGCAAAGATTAGGCTATAGTTGTTGGTTTGCAGATGTCTGCTCCCTGATGTGTGTGAAAGGGTAGGAGAAGCCACAGAAGCCTAAGACTACAGTTATGTAAGGTCACACTTTCTATTGAAATAAATAAAGACCAATGTCAGAGAGAGGAGAGACAGCATGTAACCTGCTGGACAATAGTAAGCCAAGTAAACTTTACAAAACCATGAACAAAAGTCTAGCCAGGACTGACCAGGCTGCTAAGCCTTTCTAGACTGAGACAGCTTTGATCTAGTTGCCTTCTTAAACAGTAATGTTTGTAAATAATTAGGAATTTTGAGATTTCTTAAAGGGTCATGTGACATGGAATTTTGGTGAATATTTACTGTTATAATCCAAATAATAAGTCTAGAGAAGTGTTTTTTCAGAAAAGCACAATTGGAGCTGTGTTAATGAATCAGTATAAAAGCATTTTGATCTGAGTTCCATCTCTCAGAACCTAGGTAAAAAAGGCAGTTGTGATATGATTTTACTAGTTCTTGGAAAAGATACAGGCAGATTTCTTACTTGCTGGCTAGCCAGATAAGCTTAATTAGTCAGATCCAGGACACAAAGAAAGACCTTGTATCAAAAATATATGAAAGGTAACTCCCTAGGAATAGAAGTTGAATTCATGTCTGACTTCCACACATATCCACACACACATTTACATGAGTGTCCATACATGTGTATCTGAACACACACAGACACAGACCCCTTCTCCATATAAAGAGACAATTCTTTAGCACTCATATCACTTTCCTTAGTCTTTATGAAAGCACAGCTAACAAAATTAATAATGTAATTCTAGCCTCTCTGTGAGTGAGTCAATGGAGGAAAGCTAACAAACAAAAAGACTCTCCACAGCCCCTAGTGTGTTAAATCTTGGCAAGGAAAGAATAGCAGAAGAATCTGTAAGTCAAAACAAACTACTTTTTGTCTAAGTTTTTTTCCTTTTAGAAAATTCTTCCAATCGTGATTTCAGGCTCTGAAATCTCTACTGAATAACACCACAGGTGAGTTTGCTGCTCGGCACTGATGTATTCCTGTCCCTTGTGAGTTAGCCTTGAGAGGTCAATTGCAGCCTAACCTTCTGAGAATACATGGGGGCAAGGAAGTGAATCTATTTCCTAGAACATTAGGCAGCACAAAGACTTGAAAAGGACTCTAAGATAAAAAACCTGTCCCTAAAATGCTTGACTTTATGTGAAGCCCTTTCACATTTGATATGGGCTGCAGGTCTTGTCACATGCTGTGGTATCAGGAGGCAAGAGCCTGGCTTTAGGAAGGAGCTAATTAGCTATGTGACCCCCGGCAAGTCTTTTGACCTCTCTGGCTTTTAGCAAATCATTTCTAAATTGAACAATCTCCACCTGGCTCTCAGAGTCTGATTCTGAAATTATATAAAGCTCTGAAAGAAATTCCTGATGTCTTGGTATTTTATATTCACAGCCACAGGTCAGGTAGGAGGCATGCCAGAAATTACAGGGAGAACAGTGCTAGTGAATTCTCCAGGGCTCTGTCAACTCTCATTTGCTTTAGAAACCCATTAGGATTGTCCTCACCTGATGTAAGTTTCTTTTTGGTGTCTCTTCAATGTCCCTTAAAATATAGCTAATCTTGCATTGAGATCCTTTATTCATTTTTGTACCTCTGTTTACCCTAACTGCATTGACATAGCAAATAAATACAGCTTGCCTTGAGTCTTGCAGACAAACACTGTTGATATTAATGGTGAACAAATAAACTGACAGCACTGGCAGCTCTCAACATGTTCAATAGGCAAGATAACATTCACAGTACAAGAGGAAACATTTTACTTTTAATAGTTAATTTAACTATATTATCTATTCTTTTAAAATACTTTAATTTTTGAAAATTTTATGTCTGGATGTTTGTGTGTGTGCATATATTAGAATGTAAGCAAACACAGGGCCAGACGTGGGTGTTGAATCCTCCGGATCTAGAGGTATAGGCTTTTATTAGTTGTCAAACATAAATGCTAGGAACCAAATTTGCAACAGCAGCATATTATTTTAACCACTGAGCCATCTCTCGAGCCCCTAAGTCATAGAATCTACAGAATTCTAGGTTTAGGGCCTGGGGAGATGCTCAGTAGTTAAGAACAATTGCTGCTCTGTTGTGGGGTAAAGAGTTTAATTCCCAGCAACATGTTGGTTCACAGCTGCCTGTATCTCAGCTCAGGGAAGCAACATCAACAACAACAACAACACACACACTCACACACAAATACACTCACTCACTCACACACACATATTGTTCAGAAAAATAAAATAGTTTTTAAATGGTTACTGTGAGGGGCTAGGGAGATAGCTCTGTCAGTAACACAAATGAAGATTAAAAGATAATGCCTCACTTGTGTGATAAAAAGGTGGTGGTCCACACCTGTAATCTCAGTGCTTGGGACATAGAAACCAAAAAATTTCTGAGGTTCAGTAATCACCCACGATAGCTGAATTGGTGACCCTTAGGTTTCATTAGATCAAATCTCCAAAATCAAGATGGAATGTATATGAGAAGAAATGCTACTTGATGTTGTCCTCTGTGAATGTACAGAAACAGAGAGAGAGAGAGAGAGAGAGAGAGAGAGACGCATGCATGCATGGATGCATTCATTTACTTACATAATCTTCCTCCACACAGAATTGAAGGATGACCTGAAAATGTGGTATCAATAGGCAGTTAGACAAATAGAAACAAGATTTGATACTGGTCTCTTGACTGTCTCTTGATGCTCATACCATAGTTATCTTACTGCATTAGAAATTAGAAAATAAGAGTCCCTATCCAGAGCAGGGTCAATATCTAGGGTCTGATCTTATACTCTCCCTAGCAGACAGACACTAGGCTTTAGCTTTGAGGGGGGCTCCTTTGGAGACCACTGAAAGAAGGGACCTTGCATGGCCAGGCTATGCCTCCAGGGTGAACTGTATCATCAGAGAAGAATTGAGGCCTTTGAAATTCAGACCCCTGTCCATTGAAGAAAGAAATTGAAGACAATATCAGAAAATGAAAAGATCTCACATATTAAACATGGTAAAATTGCAGTTCTACCAAAATCAATCTGCAGATTCAATGTCTCATCAGATTCAATGTCTCATTCAATTCAATGAGAGAAGTGTCTCATCAGAATCACCACACAATATTTTATAGACCTTGAACGAACAATACTCACCTTCATTTGGAATAACAGGAAAGCCAGAATTGCCAAAACAATTTTGCTCAACAAAAGAACCTTAGGAGGCATCACCATCCCTGACTTCAAGTTTTACTATAGCTACAATAATAAAAACAGACTGTTACTGGCATAAAAACAGACTTGTGGATCAATGGACTCCAATTGAGAATTCTGACATAAACCCAAAAACCTATGAACACCTGATCTTTGACAAAAAGGCCCCAGATACTCAATGGATAAAAGATAGCATCTTTAACAAATGTTGTTGGCATAACTGGATGTTATTGTATAGAGAAATGCAAACAGATCCAAGTCTATCAATCACTCTGCAAAAAGCTCAAATCCATGTGGATCAAAGACCTCAACATAAACATAGCCACAATCAACTTCATAGAAAAGAAAGTAGGAAATACCCTCCAAGGAATTGGCACAAGTGATCACTTCCTAAATATAACACCAGTAGCACAGTTACTAAGAACAACAATCAATAAGTGGGATCTCCTGAAACTGAGAAGCTTCTGTAAAGCCAAGCACACAGTCAATAGGACAAAACAACAGCCAACAAAATGGGAAAAGATTTTCACCAACCCTACAAGTGATAGAGGACTGATCTCCAAGATATATAAAGAACTCAAGAATCTCGAGCCCAAAACCTTGAATAACCCAATCAAAAAATGGGCCTCAGAACTAAAAAGGAATTCTCAGCAGAAGAATTAAAAATGGTGGAAAGGCACTTGAAAAAATGCTCATCATCTTTAGCCATCAGAGAAATGCAAATCAAAACAACTTTGAGATACCATCCTACACCTGTCAGATTGGGTAAGATAAAAGACACAGATGATAGCCTATGCTGGAGAGATTATGGAGCATGGAGAACACTCCTCCATTGTTGGTGGGAGTGTAAGCTTGTTCAGCTACTCTGGAATTCAGTATGGGTGGTTTCTCAGAAAACTGGGAATCTATCTTCCCAAGGAATTCATCAATACCACTACTGGGCATATACCCTAAAGACATACATTTGCACTGCAAAAGACATTAGTTTAACTATGTTCATAACAGCATTATTCTTAATACCAAGAACCTGGAAACAACCTAGATGCCCCTCTACTGAAGAATGCATTAACAAACTGTGGTACATCTACACAGTGGAGTACTACTCTGCAGTAAGAAAAAAATGATATCCTAAAATTTGCAGGCAAATGGCTGGATTTGGAGAATATTTATCCTCCTGAGCGAATATCACAAACCCAGAATGACAAGCACGTTATGTACTCATTCATTATTGGATTTTAAACAAAAAAGTAAACAGTGAAGCATGTTCAAGCTGTAAACCACAGCCAATGAAAACCTTGGGATCTGAAATACCTTGGACCAGCACCTTGGAGCCCACTCTCTCCAGAGGAACACCTGACCCAGTCTTGATGTTGGCTTGAGGATCTGCTGCTAAATAAGCCTCCTTGGGACAATGGGACCACCTTCCCTTACTGGGGAGGAGATAAAGTTATGTGGAGAAGAAAGAGTGATTGGAAGGGGCAGGAGGGGTTAGGGAGTTTGAGCAAGGGTATAAAATGATTTTATTCATAATGAAAAAGAAAAAAATAAAACCATGTGAAGACTGTGTGCAAAAAAAAGAAAGAAATTATAAAGCATGCTGTATAAATTCTATGATGGACTTCATATGCTTATTAAGAAACGTAAACCCTCCACTGGCTCTCTGCCTTGTTATGTTATACAAAGAGCTAGTGGAAGAAAATAACCAAACTAACTTAGTAAATGTCATGGAGTCTTCATAGCCAACCTTCTTGGAGAATATCTTATGATAATGCTCTAGGGGAAAAGGAACTTTTGCCCATTCAAAGACATATAAATATTTCTAAACCATATGGCTCTATTTAAAAAATAAGATTTAAAACTTTGAATAGATCAGCCTATAAAATGCTCACTGCTCAGGTATGGGGACTTGAGTTTTAGTCTCCAAGATCTATGTAAAAATACTGGGCATGGAGGTGCACACATGTAAGCCTATTGGTGAGGCAGAGACAATCAAATCTTCCAAGTTCAGTGGACAAGTAGATTAGACAGATCAGCAAACTTCAGGCCAGTGAAAGTCTCCATCACTTTGCTCCTGAAGAATGGCATCTTATGTTACTTCTGGCCTCCACATTCAAATATACATGTACATACACAAAAGTGCACTAACATGAAGGCACAGGTGTACACACACGCATGCACACTTGATAAAAACTGTCTTAATTCTTCTGGCCATGGTGGTAGGTGGTGAGCTGTTTCTCGTAACTGAAAGAGAATAAAAGTAAGACTCAAAGCTGTTGCTCACACATACTGGCAGCCACTTCACACAACACAGTAGCAGGTTTGACAGATTTTTGAAGCAAACAGGAAACAGGGTTGCTAAAATCTTTTGACAATGGCCCAATCAACACATTTTGAGTGGCATTGTAGTTAATTATCGACTATCTATGGAGTTCTGTATTTTTCATTATGAATAGACAGAGAAGTATTAAGTGTAAGATGAAAATATCTACTTAAGAAGTGGGAGAACTGAATGAGTGATAGACCATTTCTCCTCATGGCTGGCTTTGCTCTTGGGAGTTTAATTCAACTATTCCTACACAATGACCCTTTTAAACCATGAACAGTGGGAAAAAAAATGTCTCTTTGTGTTACCTGTGATTAACCCCTCAGAGATTCCTGTGTGTGCCTAGAATAGAATAAGACTGAACAGGGTTGAGCCGGGCCTTCCTCATATTAAAGGATTTCAGAACAATTTTGTAAACATCAATTTAGAGCTTAGGCTTTAGCCACCAAGGCCAGAATAAGTTATCTTGGGTTGGAAGCAGGTGTGGATATCAGGCAGTGATGGTGCAGAGGGAACTACATGCATCAATTCAATGCTGACTGCCTTATCACATAGCAAAAAAGTAGACATGTATTTTAAGAGGTGCAAGGGACAGAAGGAGGCACATTTCTCAGATGATAGTAGAATCCGTATGGAAACCTGCAAGCATACCTACAATTCTGAGTAGAATAGCCATAATTTCTTCCTAAGCAGTGTTTGACATCACTATCATTAACTAGTCTTTCTTCTGTAAACAATGCATCCTGTCTCTGTTTCTGTCTCTCTCTATCCCTCTTTTTCTATTTTGTTGTTTCCATCTAAAATTTTACAATTCAATCTATACTACATACTATAGATTTAATGGGCATGCCCCAAATACATAATTAATTTACAAATATAGCCTTTACTTCTTCTATTTTAAAAATTCCTGGGTGAGATGTATATCTTCCATTATTACTATCTTTGCTGTCTACCATCTTAGACCACCAGTTCTTTGGTGGTATTATTTTATGGTAGTATTTACTGTAGATCCTTTGATTGTCTGGCCTTAAGGACCCATATTTCTGTGCATTCTTTACCACCAGTTCTATTTAAGCATTTAAGCACTAAATCCCATCACACACCAAGGCCTCATTCTCCCCTTTGAATATACTTCAGCAACTAGTTTTTAATCCCCTCTGTCGTTATCATCATCACTACTTTATTCTTTTCAATCATGTGGACATCAGTATCACACTCAAGTCGTTAGGCTTCTCAATGAAAGCCATTATCAGCTGAATGATATTGTTGTTTCCATTGCTACTCCAAAAAAATTTCTCACGTAAATGAAATCCCTCTTCATTGATACCCACTTTAACAGAGTTCCCATGGCATCCTTCCTGTTGAATCATACGGTAGAATTGAACAACTTCCACTGAAAATAATACATGACAGTTCTGCTCAGACAGGGACTAGCCAGCGGGGACCCTCAAAGCCTTGACTGATGGGAAGACATCATTGGTCCCACTAGATGCCTTGTGGTGCTGGTCAGGTGAGCCTCATTATAACAAGGAATATGTGATAGAGAAATAGAATAGGGAAGTGAAATGGTTTGTGGGCTGCGTAAAGATGTAGAAAGAAAGAAATAAAGGTAGTGAGGAATGGGCAGATGTTGGAGGGCTGCTTGATACCTGGAGACATGATGAAAGCAGAGAGCAGTAGACTGAAGGGGTAGGTCTACTTGTCACCTGAGACAATGGTAATGTCTAGGCCAGGCTGCTACCAAGGGCCATGTCTGTGTTTTTGGTCTTACAGTAGCTGAGGTATATGTTGATGTCTGTGACTCCTGCTGTTGTCTAGTACCATGCTGATTCAAGTGGACTGGACAGCCTCTTGAGACCCCTTTTTGGTCCACAGGCCATGCTACTACTGGGGCCATGCTGATCTGGTGGTCTTGGTGGTTACCTGGGACTATGGTGACAACCAAACTTTGACTACTGCCGAAGACCATGTCTGGATCCATGGTTCTACCGCAGCAGAAGTCTATGGGGATATCCATGGCTCATGTTGCCACCAATGGCAACATAGCCCAGAAGATTTAAGCCACAGTCTAGCCTAAATCTTCTAGTGGCTATGCTGCTATAAGAGCTATCCTGATCAGATGGCTAGTGCTACCTCTTGGAGCTGTGATGTTGACTGGGCCGAGCTGCAGCCTGGGTCTATGTCTGGGTCCCTGGGCCAGTTGCAGCTGGGATCTTTGTTAAAATCTGTGGCCTAGATACGAGGTCCAACACAGAGGCCCAGGATCTGGTCTTGAGACTACAGCTTGTCTGGAGTCTGGAAGCCACACCACAGCAGGGACTATACAAATATGGGTGAACTATGCTGCCTATTGGTCTCATGGTACCATCCAGGCCCAGGCTGCTGCCAAAGGTCATGTCTGAATAGACATATGGGGCTCCTATTGCCATGGAGTACCATGTTGATACCTAGCATCAGACCAGCCACCTGAGTCCAGGGTGATTTCTAAGGACCAAGATGCATAGAGAACTAAGTGACATGTGCTGCTACACAATGGCATGGTGATATGTAAGCCAGATCTGCAGCTGAAGGCCATATAAGGGTCCCTGGCTCTACTGTAGCTAGGGTGTGTGCTGTTGCCCAATGCTCCTGTTACTATCAGAGGCCATGTAGACACTCAAGATTGAGGGCCTTGTATGTGCTGTCATACCGTCACTGGGGCAGTGGTGACACCTAGACCCAGCTACTACATGTAGTGGCTCTGTGCTCAAGTTGAGGTGCTATATGGCTACCACAGGTCACATAGAGGCCCAGGACTGAGGCCTGAGGCCTTTGTACTATGCAGTGGCCATGTGCCCATCAGAACTAGCCTCACCTGCATAGCCATTCCTTCTACCCAGAGCCAGGATGTTGTCTGGGACTACATGGCTGCTGAGCGCCATTTCTGCACCTGTAGTCCAGCTGCAGCTGGAATTTGTTTTGTCATCAGAAGGTCTTAGGAACAATGTGAGATGAAATCACAGGACCATGCTGAGCTGGCCATATCTTTGGCTCGCCCTGGAAAAGCTGCCTTGCCTCTTCCTAGATACTACAGCAACAGAATTAGCTGTTGCACTCTCAGGAGAGATAACTCCACCCCTCACCACAGGCACAGTTGAACAGACCCTGAAGGAATGTAAGTAGGGGAGCTAACTCCTAACTCTACCCCTTTGGCCTTAGGTGAATGCCCCAGTGGCCAGGACTGAGCAGCTCCACTACCACCCAGACCCACAGCTGGGCCTTACATTGGCTCACCCTAGCATCTATCTCATCTAGGACCTGCTGGAGCTCATGAAAGGACTGGTCCTATGGAAAAATACCATCAAGAAATCCAAAATTGAGGTGACCACAGGCTATATCTATAAATATATATCTCACAGGAGTTCTGGTGAGGATCCAGTGATGATGGTGTTTTGAAAACCAGAGGCTTGAGCTAGAGCAATGAACATGTGCTTGTAAAGTTGATGGGAAAAGGGGGTGTACTATATGACACACTGAAGCCACCAGTGCCACCAGGATGGATGTAGAGGTGTTGGAGAGGTAGGAAATAAATAGAAGCAAAGAGAGTTTTATTGTCCTTTTTGCTTTTGATTAAGTTTTTTTGGGGGGTGTTGGTTTTGTTTTTGTTTACTTGCTTATTTCTCTTTGTTTTGGAGGTGGGACAGGGATGAGAGGAGGATCTGGAGGATCTGGAAGGTGAACATAATTGGGGTAAATAACATGAAGCTCCCAAAGAGTCAATAAAGAAGTTAAATTTGAAAAAGAAAATAATATAACAATACATACAATGTAATAAATAATTAGGATAATGTATACAACAAAAATTTATTAGATTCTTCTAGTTGTATGACTGATTTAATAACAAACAACAATTTACTCAGCTTACCATTGTAGGCAAGCTGTTTTATGTTACTACCAAGGCTCAAAGACTTCCAGTCTATTCATATATTGTCAAAACATGCTGATTTGCTACTTTTGGTTTGTTTTGGGGCTTTTCTGGTTTGCTTTTTTTTTTTTTTATGAAAGATTTTGGTCAGGGGATAGTCTTGAACTTTGTTCACTGCTATCAAATTCATTTTTTCCCAGTGCTATTAAGTCTGGTGTTTCTTTATTGACGATCAGTCTGGGATTTCCAGACATTATTAGAAGCAGTGTATCAAAGCTCTAATATCTTATTGTTGTACTATTTAGCCTTTCAAGGCTGTCAATATTCCCATCTATGTTTTGTAACTGATGATTATTTCAAGACTCCTTTCAATTGTCATGGATTCTTAGTAATTTACAGTGTAAGATCTCCTTCTTTTATCTCCTTCTAGAGATTTTGATGTGAAACCTGTCTAATTTTAGACAGTACTCTTCATGCTTCTACTCAATCAACATTTGAATGGAACATATCTTTTCAGTCTTTCAGTTTTTAAGGTACTTGTGTCCCTAGATATTAGATGGATATTATATAGAAAACATATGTCTTTTCTTAAGGGTATTTTGCTCATGTATTTTTAATTGAATATTTTTAACCATTTACATGTATTTAAGAAATTTTAAAAATTATTTTTACATATGAACCACAGTTTCCCCACCCATCTCTCCTCCTACTCTCCCACAGCCTTCCCCACAATCCCCATCCCCTCCATAAAAAGGATAAGGCCTCCCACAGAGGAGTCAGCAGAGACTGGTACATTCAGATAACACAGGTCCTAGCCCCTCTCCCCTTTATCAAGGCTGAGCAAGGCATCCTACCTTGTTCCAAAATGAGCTCCAAAGAGCTCATGCACCAGGGATAGAGATAAGCGACCCTCAAACAGACCAAGCTACACAACTGTCTCCTTCATGCAAATGACCTAGTTCAGTCCCATGCAGATTCCACAGCTGTCATTCTAAAGTTTGTGAATCCCCATGAGCTTGGTTTAGCTGTCTGTGTAGATTTTCTCTTTATCATCTTGATTATCCTTAGTTGTATAATCCCTTCCTTCCTCTCTTTAACTTACCTCCTAGAGCTCAGCCTGGTTCTTGGGTGTGAATCTCTGCCTCTGCTTTTATCAGTTACTGGATGAATGCTCTATGATGACAGTTAGGGTGTTTACCAATTTAATTGTAGGGGAAGACCATTTCAAGATCCCTTGCAACTACTGCTAGTAGTCTGAGCTAGGGTCATCATTGTGTATTCCTGGTAATTTCCCTAGTACCAGGTTTCTCCTTAGCCTCATAATGTCTCCCTATATCAATATATCTCTTTCATTATTCTCCCACTATATCCCTTCCCCAGCTTGACTAATCTGTTCCCTCTTGTTCTCATCCTTTATTATTCACAGTTTACTCAGGATATTTTATCTCTTTCCCTTCCCACGGCAATCCATGCATCCTTCTTATGGTCTACTTTGTTACCTAGCTTCTCTGGAGCTGTGGGTTGTAGCCTGGTTATCCTTTGTTTTGTATCTAGTATTCACTTATGAGTGAGTGCATATTATGTTTTCTTTTCTGAGTCTGGGTTAAATCACTCAGGATGATACTTTCTAGTTCCATTCAGTTGTTCGAAAATTTCATGATGTAATTGATTTTTTTACAGCTGAGCAATACTCAATTGTGTATATGTACATTTTCGTTATCCATTCTATAGTTGAGGACCATCTAGGTTATTTTTAGATACTGGCTATTATGAATAATGCTGCCATGAACATATTTAAGCAAGTGTTCCTGTGATATGATTGAGCTTTGTTTGGGCATGTTTACGAGCAGTAATATTGGATCTTGAGGTATATTAATTCCCAATTTTCTGAGAAATCACTATACTGATTTCCAAAATAGCAGTGCAAATTTGCACTCTCACCAACAGTACAGGAATGATCTTACTTCACTTCCTCTACAACTTGTTCTGTCATCAGTGTTTTTAATTTTAGCCATTCTGACAAGTGTAAGATGATATCTCAGTATCATTTCAATTTTTATTTTTCTAATGACTGAGGATGTTGAACAATTTCTTAAATGTCTTTTGGGCATTTTTGCTTTTTCTGTTGAGAATACTCTGTTTATATCTGTAACATATATTTAACTTGGTTGTTTGATATCTAATTTGTTGAGTTATTTATATATGTTGGATAGCAGCCCTCTGTCAGATATAGAACTAATGACACTTGCACATTCTGTGGATTGCCATTTTTTATTTTTATTGAAAACATTTTATTCTTAATTACTTCTAATTTTCTTCATTGTTATGTTTGTGTGTTTCTGTATGTTTGTATGTTTGTTTGTGTAAGATGTATGTGAGATCCTGTGAGAACCATTGCACATGTGTGGAAGTGAGATGTAAACTTTCTGAAGTTAGTTCTCCTATTTTTATATAGGTTCTTAGGAATTAATTCAGGTCTTTAGTAATTGTAAAGATCTTTTACCCCTGAAATATTCCTTTAGCCCTGGAGTTCTTTTTCTATTTTGCTCATAATTAATAAATACATTATTTGTGCTTATTACATCAGTACAAGTAACCTTATAATGTTTTCCTAGCCCATTTTAAATTAATACCAACAGTCCTAAGTACCTTTATGTCAGCTTAATACAAGGTAGAGTCATGGGAGTAGAGACCTTCAATTGAAAAAAATTCTATATAAGATTTGCCTATAGGTAAATTTGTCAATCATTTTCTAATTAATGACTGATAGAGGAGGGCCCAGTTTACTGTAGGTGGTTGTACAGAAAGCAGAATGATGAAGAAGCCAGTAAGTAGCCAGTAAGTATGATTCTTCCATGGTCTCTGCTTCAACTTCTTTTTCTCTAAGTTTCTGCACTGCTTTAGTTATCCCAAATTTCCTCATGAATGGAGTGTGGCATGAAAACTATAAGGTAAAATAAACCCTGATTTCCCCAAGTTGCTGTTGGTTGTGGTAATTTATCACAGCTATAGAAACTCTAAGTAGGATGACAAATTAACTTCAATTTCCCTATAATCTTTCTTACAATTTGACTTTATGGATATCACACCGTATACTTTTATATATCCAGAAATCTTTCACATAAATTTCAACTATTTTATTATCTTATCTTCAGACAACTAGAGAAAATAAAATGTAGAGTTGTGAGACAAAAAAATCTATTTAAAAATAATTATTTGCAAATGTGGTGGAATGATCTCTGTACGATGTAAATAAATAACTGTTTGGACCCATGCAGGGCACCGTAGATGTGGGTGGAGAATCAGAGGCAGCCAGGTAGAAGGAGGGTGGAGTTAGTCACTCTCGATTGGACCCCCAAGAGGAACGGATATGTAGAGGTATCGGCTAGCCATGGGCTGGAAGCCACGTGGTGAGCAAATTAATAGAAATGGGTTGAATTAAGATGAAAGAGCTAGCTAGTAATGTGCTTAAGATATGGGCCAAACAGTGTTAAAGTATATAAGCGTGTGATTTCATTTCTTTTGGGGGACAAAAGCAGCGGGCACACAGACCAGGTTGCAAACCGCCAGCGCCACACGTGTGCCAAGTCACAAACCTCCGGACCCAAACAGGCGGGGAAAAACTTACTACAACAGATGGCTTCCCAACGTGGGGCATGAACACCCGCATAAAGCCTGAGAAAGTTTAAAACGGTTGTTTGAACTGCGTATTTGAATTGATTTATGGTACAAAGACAGCGTGGTGTTCAGGCAGGAATTTAAAAACGGCGCGTCGGCGGCACATAGCTTAAACTCATACATTTCATGATAGGATTGGCACAAGTGTGATTGATTTAAGGTTTCTGTTTATACTGGACAGAAAGGAAACAATTTAAAAAGGTTTTTCTCATAGCAGCATTTCCTGAGCCCACTCTTTGCTGACAGCGGCAGACCTGCAGCGACCTCCTCCGCCATATTGAAAAGCTGCCAAGAGAGGCGGAGTCAGCAGTTAAAGTGATACAGACATTTTAAAAGCTCTTTGAGTTAGAAAATGATTAAGAATTCTCAATAAGACAGATTTAGACTCTCAAAACCTCTAAACGGGGTACAATGTATGTAAAATACATATAAGCTTCAGAGAGAGAGAGAGAAAAAGAAAAAAAGAGGGTAAAGAAACCCTTTAAGAAAGAGAAATAAGGAAAGATAAAAAAGCCACGAAAGATGGCAGATAAGCAGAGAGTCTGGATTATGGTTATTGTGTTTTGTTTTAATTTTTTAACTTTTAATGAGCTAATTGCAGAGAGACAATTTATTGCTAAGGCTGCTAAGTTAAACCAATACTTATATTTTAAAGATGTCTTGACTTTAAAATCTGTTTATAAGAATATGTTACTTGGGAAAAGAGTTTCTGCTTTTGTCTCCACAGAAGATCAAAACCTGTGGATTGGTTCTAGGCAAATGTGGTTCCATCTACCAAGGCCACCTGAATGAAC